>JAGVVM010011997.1:0-16487 GCA_019149425.1 Psidium friedrichsthalianum
GTACATTTTATCAACTATTTGCATTCAGTATGTAATATATGTTTATGTTACTTGAACATTTTGTGACTCATAATTGTAATTTTTCTTCTATGAGACTATTTCATGTTCTCTGCTCACTTCTAATTTTCTTCTCTTTCTTTCTTTTTTATTGTTGATTCATCCATATGAAAAAATTGGAATAGAATTAAATGGAAAATTACATATCATTTTTTTGCAGTTAATCAATGCATTTTTGTTTCTTTTTTTTGTTCCAGTACAAAACTTTATGCGTTACCAAGCCGTTCTGTTCCTTTTTTTTTCGCGTAACGAACTTTATGCAGTTACAACGCTTTTCTGTTCCCAGAAAATCGTTGCCGGGAAACAGAACCCATAACAAAGTGTTTCTATTCCGAAAAGTTGTTCGGAACAGAAACGTTACCTACTACCACCCTAAATTATTAGCAAAACGATGGCTCTTTCCCTAATCATACGCAGCTTAGAAATTGACACGGATTGGGCGCGGGAGGTCCTTGAATTGCTCCACCCTTCTTTCGTCCAATCACCGTCCCTCGATTCGTGAATCCTCCTTTTAATTCTATATTGGTTGTTTAGTAATCTCTCCATTGTAATGTAAACTCGTGTAATAGAAACTTCTGACGCCTCGAGAGTTGAGTTTTAAAATTGAATCTGAATACCCAAAAGGCAATCCCCTAATTTGGCCAAGAAGGCCTGGCAGCGGAGATAGCATGCCTGATGTTCTAGATTTGGGCTTGTCGCGTGCAAAAATGAAAAGATAATTGATAGCATGCCTGATGTCCAGGCTTATTTATTTATTTATTTTGATAATCACGTGAAGATAAGATTCGTCGTTATCCCTAAATGGGTTGTGATTCCAAGACCTTATTGGAAACTACGGTGCTTGCGCTCTGTGATCTCGTCATTAGAGGGAGTACATTGCGTAAATGGCAAAATGTAGCCTCGAAAGTTTCTCCGACCAAAAAGGAAAAATTGACGTCGTCGTGAACGGACGAGCCAAGCGCGTCGACTAGAGCTATCCTGTCCATGGATCGCTTTTTTCCAAACCTTAGCGTTTAACATTTTGAAAACGACGGCTTTGAGGTAAATAGACCATTCTCGTATTTTATGTGCATACCTAAGAAGCTCGGGCATTCTTTGGGACTTCCGTGACGCGTCGAACCCTCGGACGTGCAACCGACATGTGATCAGCGTTCCAAACACTCTAGGGACATGCGAGTCTACCGTCCCGACATGTCAATTTGACAAATGTGATGTCAATTTTAGGCAATTTTTTAATAAATTATGGGTCAAAATGTAAATCTATTAAAAGCATATATACTTAAGTCATACATTCAGTCATCCCAAAATTAAAGGGTCGCGATCCCGCGAGGTTGAGCGCACTCCTAAATCTCGTCTTCAGTTCGGATTGTAGGCTGCAACTCCCCTAATCGTGAATCCCTAACAGAAAAGGCAAAAAAAAAAAACACAACATTGATATTTTTATATATACACGATAGATTTATTATGTATATTTAAAAATATACTCAATATATAACGTGTCCTAATATGTCGATTTTTTTTTTCCAGAAATGATGTGTCGGCGTGTCATCGTGTCGCATGTCGATGCTATGTAGTTTATATAAAGGGTTTGCTTCGAATAATATGATATTTTAAAACGAGTATGGCTTTTGTGATTTTTTTCTTCAGTACTCCAGGTAAATAAAGAAAGAGCTTGCTTGCTCTTAACGAGGAATGGGCATGTTCCTCCCCCTAACTTTCAGGACGAGGTAAAGTGAGAAACCATCAAAACGAGACTACAAAGCAAAGACACCCACGGGAGAACGCGAGAAGGAAATGCACGAGCGAGACGGAGATGAATTATTTGGATCCAATCAACATCGCAATGTCCAAAAACGACGGCGAATTTGGAGGTGGTGGCCCCCCACCCCAATCAAAAACGACACGACGAATGTGATGCCCCCCTAACTTTGTCCGAGCGAAAGAGAGCTTGCGACGTCCGAGTGTCTCGCGACGTGTCCTCATCGTCCAAGCTAGATTGTCTCTAGCGAGGAAAAATAGTACGAGTCTAAAGAAAAGGGGCGAGAATAAGGAAAACAAATAGATTCAAGAGATAGGGAAAGCATTGGTGTCCAAAGGAACCGGAAATCGTCCGGACCGGCCAAGAACCGATCGGTCTCAAGGGAAAATCAATAGGATCAAGAGATAGGGAAAAGTGCCCCCAAAAAAAATGCTAAACTTATTGTATTGATATCAATTTAATTATAAATCTTTCAATTAGGCCAATTTAATTATTAAATCTTTTACGTTTATGCCAATTGAGTCCATCCGATCAAATTTTAATAAAAAAAATAATGACGTAGACGCTGACCACCCTACTTGGCACGATCGGCGCTGACTTGGATATTTTTTTTTTTGAAGAAATTTGAAATATTTTTTAAAATAACGATGATATTGTCACCGACGAGATGCTGTTGATCACGTGAAGATCTATTGAATCTCAAACATGAAAAGACCCCTGAAGATATCAATTTGCATTGGAATGCCATTATCGTTCTTTGCATTAAAAGGCACGTGACAGTGCAAATGTCTCTCAGGTGTAATTCAGTTTGAATTTCGTTCCCTTTTTTTTTTTTTTTGCTTGTTCAGCCTATGAGCCAATAAATTGAGTTTAGGCTTAATTTTCTGATACATACCATCTAAAAGAGTTGGCCAAACGATGCTTGTGAAGTCGCGCAATAATGTTTTCAATTCTATCTCAGGGCGAACCAAGAGAAGCACTCGAAGGATATATAGAAAACTACACCGAGCAAGTGAAAACGGGTAAATTTAGAGTCATCACGTACTATAGCTCCCTTCAAGAGCCATTACACGCCGCACCATAATTTGTTTGGTCTAGTAGAGGTGCGAGTACCGGCACAACCGATGACGGTGGGAGATAACCAGGTTGTCAGAAGCATCCGTCGGTATAGGATATTTTACACTAAACATATATCTCTTGATAAGTCAATTAGGGAAAATTGTCCGAACATTTTTAAGTCTATTGCACTTTGGCCAATTCAATCTTAAACGTTTCAATTTTGCCAATCAAATCATAAACACGTGGATACTTTGTCAATCCAGAGCTAAAATTGTCTGGACGGACTCAGGTTACTTCGGAGGGAATCGATGAAAGTGTAATAGGCTACGAGACTTTTTTGGGTGATTTGTCTCAATTGCTGACATATGGAACAAATGGACTCACCATCACATATCGTCGTTTACCATGTCTCTTTCCCTGTTCGACGTATGCAGCAGCCATCTTGGTTCGAGCTGATTGGCTGATGAGGTTGTGTCAGGTCACCAACATTTTACCTAATTTTTGCTATTGCAACCATACAAGAGGCCCACAGCACGCAGCGTTCCCGGCTTTGAGGTTTTTAATAGTTCATAATTTTTTGCTAAATTAAATTAAAAATGAAAGTGTTTTAGTAGCATGGATCGAATCTGATACGAGTCGTTAGATTTGTTTTACATGAAAATGGATCAAAATTGATTAAATAAGTCAATATGGATTGGACCATATTCGATTCGGTCCAAACTCAATTCGACCCATCTACTTGACACCTCTAATAAATTATGACCTTTTGAGTCGGGCATTATCTGATTCATGAGATTAGCGGGGGAGTATTTAGCCAGACTCGAAGTTTGCTAATTCAAGTCGGATCTTCTTGCGGGAAAAAAAAAAAGGAAGAAGAAGAAGAGAGAAATCAAGCCCTGATTAATGGGAGAAAAAGTAATCCAAGCAACTACTGCTCGCACACGACAAGGCCACCATCAGCCATCAAAATCAACTAAGCATGAGATTAGGAGGAAATGTTCTAGGTTTTGGTTATTCGACTTGCTAAGTTAAGGATCATCACTAGCATCTCATGGTTTGGTCGTGTCATGGGGTGGGGCTCACTCTGGAACCAATCAATCAAGAAAAGAGAAATTTCAATTGTTAGAACTCAGATAAGATCAAACTCCCTCTCGCCCCACCCTTGAATGTGCTAAGAAAAACAAAAAAAAAACCCTAAAATTGGCTTTTTCCCTCCTTTCTTTTTCGCTTTTTCCTCTTTGCTTCGTCATGCATAAATACAAAAGTTGATGATGCAAACCAATCTCTCACCGGGTTGGGTCGGAGCAATCCCACCCTCTTTTCTCCTTATCATAGCTTCAAGGCTAGACGATGATGATGAATGATGAATGATGCTGTCAGCGCAAGTTGGAGGGACCAGTCTATTCAATGGGGACTTGACTCCCGTATGATGTTTGTGAAAAGATCCAAGAGAGAAAAACGGAAAGGACATGCTTTCATTGCCTGATTCTTCTCGTTTTGTCCTCATTGACGCCGGTTCGATTATTGCTGCGTAGTTTCCCGGGTTGATCCGTGCGAGTTTTCCGCCCACTTGAATCGGTGGGCGGACCTACCATGCGCAGCTCGTTTAATGTTTCGAAGAGGTCGGGGTCCGGAACAGAGCCTAACTGAGTTCGGACCACGGATGAAACAAACACCTTACGATCCAGCTGAACATAATGCGAGTGATATTGCACGAGAATTTTACGTAGAGTGAGATGAGTTAGGAAACTACTGGTCTTGTGTGTTTGGTTCCATGCAGACTCGCGTCTTTCACGGCAGACAGCTCGCCGACCCAGGTTTGAGCTTGTTGATCGGAACCAAGCGCTTGAAGCGGGCATTGCGATATTTGGGACGGACGAAATGCCATGGCATGAAAACTTTAGGAATCGCCAATTTCCGTTTGCTTTTCAAACGAGGAAAAGTTACAAAAGTTCGAACTACCGAGGGGAGGAGGCGGTGGTCTGTAAGCGATAGCGCGATGTGCCGACGCGATAGCTCTCGTCCGACCTTGTGTACTAGTTTTGAAGGATGTTCAAATTCCGTGGAACGTCGGCATGGCTTATAAGCATCCAGT
Source organism: Psidium friedrichsthalianum (assembly GCA_019149425.1). Classification (NCBI taxonomy): domain Eukaryota; kingdom Viridiplantae; phylum Streptophyta; class Magnoliopsida; order Myrtales; family Myrtaceae; genus Psidium; species Psidium friedrichsthalianum. The sequence goes on from JAGVVM010011997.1 coordinate 4,971, forward strand.
AACATGGTAATCTTGTAACCTACTTGGGAGCATTGGGTTGAACCTTGGCACAAAATTATAGTTTTTGGAGTTGCAATGGTGAATGTGATCCCCAAAGGCGTGCTGGGCCGGCTCAAGGCCTCGGAAAGCTACAACTCCATTGAAGATGATTCTTTCCTCCACTGCTGATAGCTTTCAATAGACTAAACTTGAACCTTGATTTTGACCCGGATAAAGCCGATGCCAAAACCAAGCTTTACTTCGTCGCTTACCGATCTCTTCTGTCCCATCATTTAAAGCAGCGTCATCTCGAGCGACGGAACCCGGCTATACCCGGCTATCGAAAAAAGGCGAATAATGTCGACGTTGATCACGACCATTTAGCCGCAAAGCTCGTGCATTTGAGATGCCTTTCTTACAACAAAAGTATTAAGCAGAGGGTCTTGACACGACATAGAGTGATGCTACAGCAATCAAACTTTTCCTAAGAAATTCACGCATGCCATTTATCATTTTGTGATCGTCGAAATAAATTGAAAGAGCGAAGAAAAGTTGACATTAACCTAAGCAAGCAAGCTCAATCAAAGGAAGATAATAGAAGGAATCCCACCATTCTCTGAGTTTGGTTGACATGTATGGGGTCCTGTGGAATCGTTTTGACTTTAAAATAATTGGATTATGATTCGTAAAATACGGTTCTTCCGGAAATACGGTGTCGTACTGCATCCTTGGCGCCGTTGGAGGGCTAAAGGTTTTGCTGTTCTTTTTGTGTTTTCCCCCGCTCCTTCAAGTTTGAATCCTTTCATTGGAATCGAGGTGGCATTTATGTCACGGGGTACAATAATGGATGCACTTCGTAATCGTCAAAAAAGTGATCAGCTTTCGGTGCTGTCCGCAAATCAAGTGCAGCTCCTGACCACTTCCTTTCGAGCTCGAGTTTCAAAGCTTTTAGCATCATGTGTGCAAGGGTTTTGTCGACTAGTGAAGTTAACTAGAAACAAGACACCTAAAAATAAAATAAAATGAAAGAATCGCATGTTTTACTAACATTACTTACTTTAAGGTGGTAAATTTAACATATTCAATCCACAATTGATAGCACTTAACAAAAGTTAATGTTGTCCATTTCATATAATGTACAAAATACTTTTCCAACATGAGTTGACGAGCAAGATCTATAATGAAAATAAATTTTATCACGTCCCATTAAAGATTTTCCGACTATTATCTTATTAAACAAAAAGATAAATCTGATTGATCAGGAGACATTACATCAGCTGAACACATAACATTAATGCGAATGTATCACGCGAAATATACGTTCTTGAGACCTATATTATTCCTTCTTGAGAAATAACATCTTTTTGCATATTTCATACTCTATAATATGGAATTATATCTCGAAATTGTACCTTAGTTTTTCATCCCAAGCCATGATTTTGGAACAGATATGAACAAGAAAGTGGGATATCACATATTTAAAAGCCACGATGAATAAACAAGCAAAAAGTTAGAACCCTCCAATTCAATCTGAACCCTAACCCATTTCTCACCTGTCCCCAGTCCACAGAAAACTTCACCCTCTCTCTTACTTACAGGCACACACTAAGTGTAACCTTGCTTGTACCTCCGAAAGAGGTCCTCGGTCTTAGCGTTCCTGAAGGCACAACACCCGATCAAATAGACACATATCAATGCCACGAGCGCTATGATCAAGACAACGTTGGCTCTCCTCCATTCTTTCTTCAGGTTCGCAAGCAACCCAGCTTTGCACGAGTTGCAGTTGTAACAGAGCTGGTTCTGGTCGTTGCTCCAGTTCAGGCAGTCCATGTCCGCCGCCGTGTTGATTGGGCTGATCCAGTACGTCGGATTTATGAAGGTGTACCCGCACTCCGTCGGTGGCTTACAACATCCCGACTGTTTAACAAAAAGAAAAGAAGGATAAAAGACATGAAACATAAAAGAACCCCCCCCCCCAAAAAAAAAAAAAAAAAGGAAAAACTTGATGGTAGAGACCGTAGAGTCGATGAATATTTGGTAAAGGAATATAATAGCACATAGCTCGAGAACCTTCAACCCGGTTTTGCTTTAATTTCTCTCTCTTGTTCTTGCTGTTCATCGTTCTTCAAGAAACCACCCTAGCGTAAGATGCCGGCTAAGCTCTAGGAATTAATAAATCTAGAACGACCTGGCCCTTAAAACCCTAGGAAGAAAACCTAAATTGATGGTGTCTAAGCAAAACCTTAATTGCCATCTCAACTCATGTATCAGCACCCAGAAGATCCGGAGGAGGTGGTCTGTGCACTGTGAACTTAGGAGTAAGAATAATGCAAAGGAGTTGTTTTGGAAGGTTTATACACAAAGTGATTCTTATTCCTTCGTTAGAACTTGAATGGAAACATCATTTTCGGATGAATGAGGAAGATTTACACATGGCTAAGATGACCTGCAACGGAGTGATCTTGGCATTGAAGAAATCCTGAGCCATCCTATAGCTCTGGTTCAACTCGGGACACATGCTGGTGGAGCTAAGGCAGCTCCTAATACCGTCCCACTTGTACGAGCTCTTAACCCGCCTCCTCAGCCACGCCGAGTAGTCGTTGAGATCATACTCCAAGTAGGCCCGGCTCGGCTCCGGGTGGCCGTGGCCCCGGACCGTCACCATGTACACGAACACCACCAGGCAGGTGAGCAGCACGATCATGACCAGCATCGCCACGAGGTAGAATATCAGGAGCCACTGGATCCTCCACACCCCTCCGATGAAGCCGGCGAGCGCCACCACCAGGATCAGGACCCCGATGATGATGACCGGCCACTGCAAGATCTTCACGCACGAGTTGTCGGCCTCCGTGGACAACCAGATTCCCGCCCCGATGACCGGGATCGATAGGAGGACGGCGACGAAGTTTATCGCCCCGATCACGTTGTTGCTCAGCGCCATAATTGTTTAGGGAACTATGCACGCCGAGGAAGAATTTAGGGCTTAGTAGTTACGATGCCAAGCGAGATTTGCAATGGACATTGAAAAGAGTAAAAGGTATAGTACAGCGGTGTGGAGAGAGGTTGGAAGCTGGATCCAAGATCGAGCTTTTTTGGCTGTCCCCCACACGTTGGTCTGTGCGTTTCGGTTCCTTACCTTGGATGCATTAAGGAATGCTAAGTAAAGTCACGATGAAATGATAATGTTTGTATATATCTGTCTCAAGTCGATTGTTGGGTTGCTTCCATACGTCAAGTCACTTTAGGACTACCTTTTAAAAAAGGAATACCGTGTATAGAGAGACGTGAAAAAGATTTAAATGTGTATAAAAAGAAATACAAACTAAAAGCAACAATTTAACCATAGGAAACGAATAATGGAGCAAGACGCACACACGAAATTAATTGTAAAGAATTTGGTTCGAATGTCATATTCAAAAATGAAAACTGTCTGACAGTTTAATAATATTGACAGTACAGTTAATTATTTCTGACAATACAATCTCTCAATCGATAAATATTTTATGCAAAATACACGATTATGATGTGTGGATCTGCCGATAAGATTGTACCGTTCATGACATACTGTACGAGAAGCATTTTTCTTAAAAAGTCCAACCTGAAAATTTAAATTAATAGATTGAGGGAGGTCACATGTATATAAACTCCATAATCAAGATGTGTGCGGTACTCCAACAAGATGGAAAAGAGGGGTAAAGGACGAGGGCCATGAATGAAGGGATCCCTTCTTTAGATGCACATTCTTACTTGCATTCATTTTCAACGAAACAAACGCATAATACATGGTGCTAGAACTAGAATAACTCTAATAAAATGTAGGGTCTTAAATGAAAAATTGAGTATATTTAACTTCCACTTAGCTAATTTTGATTTCAAGATCTACACATAAGCTGCTTATTTTAGCACACATGTGCAGAAGGGTGGCTTGATGACACGGAGGAAGAGATAATTTGGAACAAGGTTCCAAAGGATAAATGTTATTCTGAATGATAATGATGCCTCTTACAATATCTTAGGCGCCTATTTATAGGGAGGTCACCCTTCCAGAAACAATTAAAATCAGTTACGAAATTAAGAAAAAAATAATGACAAAAGGGAAAGTCTTCAAAAAGAGTTTGAAATTTTTGGTCTTGCAATAATTAAGGAAAACGCATGAATTTGAAAATATTTCCAAAATCAATGGAGGCAGTTTGCATCTTCTAAGATCTCACAATCTTCTTTGATTTGATATGTTGTCCGCTCTTATGATGCTCAAACATTTCAATATACTCATTTGCTAACTGTTCTACATTAGTCTTCTCTACTTCAGAAGAACTCGACCTCTAGTTATTATTAAGATAAAAGGGGATATCTGGAGAATGATTCTTGGACAGGTCTGCCACATTGAATGTTGGAGAGATGTTAATATCACTAAGAAGATCAACAACATAGGCATCGTCATTGATCTTTTTTGCTATTTGACAGGGGCCAACTTTTTTGTGCTTCAACATGTCATATGTACCGACAGGTAATCATTCCTTGCAAAGGTATACCACCACTTCATCACCCTCAGCAATTACTTTGAGGTTATGGTATTTATCTATAGCAGCTTTGTAGATGGTAGTGGAAGCTTCCAACTGTTGCTTTACACCCTCTTGTATTTCCTACAATTTACTTACTAAGTTCTTAACTGCAATGTTATATCCTAGGACTTTAGGCAAAGGACAAGGTCCAATGTATGTTATGGAGTTCACCCACAGATAACCTCAATAAAGATTCACTCATAAAACAATTGACGATGTTGTTGAAGGCGAACTGAGCAGGAGCAAGATATCGATCCCATTGCTTTGGCATGTCACTATAGAAGCGTCGAATGATATCTGCCATAGTACGGTTGACAATCAGTCTAGGGATGGAAGGAGATGCTATACTATAAATTTGTCCCACATAAGCGCTACAGGTCCTCCAAAAATGACTAAGGAACTTGTGTCAGGATTAAATTGATTGTTTGGGCACACCATGCATGTGAACTACTTCCTGAATAAATAGGCTTGCCACAGGGGAAGCATCATAAGTCTTTTTGCAAGGGTAAACCTATCTACTACGTCAAAAATAGAATCCATACCTAATTGGGTTCAGAAAAGATCCAACACGAAGTCCATTGAAATGCTACCCACGTCTAGAAGGAATAGGTAGAGGGGTGTAAAGACCAGGTTTTAAGAGTGGCCTTTAGTAGTCTGACAGATGTAGCACTTTTTCACAAATCGTCCAACATCTTGCTTCAATTGAGGCCAACAGTACTGCTCTTCAACCAAGACAATAGTTTTATCTTGTTCCAAGTGTCCTTTGAGGGAGTCACTATGACGTTCTCGAATAAATTGTTCCCTCAAAGAGCTGCAAGAGATGCACACCTATTGCCAAAAAAACAAGAATTTATCTTGAATAATCATGTCACCTGAGAGGCTTCTGCAAAACACTTCTCCCAAATATTTGGAGAATCGTCCTCCTTGGCATAAAGGGAATAGAGGTGTCAAAGCCCACAACATCAGTGCACATGGTGATGAGTGTTTCAGCATGATGACTAAGTGAATTGGCGACTATGTTCAAGTGGCCTGCCTTATGTTGAAGCACGAAGTTGAATTGCTCTAAAAGGAGACCCAACCTACATGCATTCGATTTAGATGCTTCTGGCTCTTGATATACTTGGGTGCCTAATGATCAGTATTAAGGACAAACTCATGTTAATAAAGATTAGGTTGCTAATGCTTGATGGTGCGTACTACATCTAAGCATTCCTGCTCATACGTAGACCATTGCCTATGATATCATTAGTTTATTGCTAAACTAGGCTATAGGCTTACATTCCTGGGAGAGAACAGTGCCAGTGTCTACACCAGAGGCATCACAGTCTACTTTGAATATCTTTTCAAAATCTAGAAGATCAATGTTAGTGCTATAGAAAGTTTCTCTTTAATGAGAATAAAGCTAGCTTTTGCTTTGTCACCGCAATGAAAATTTTCCTTTCTTCAGGCTTCAATGATTGGGGCTATAATGGTACTGAAATTTCAGATGAAACGTCTGTAGAATGTCGAGAGCCCTTGGAAGCTACATGCCTTCCTAATGGTCTGGGGAACTAGCCACTCGCGAATGGCAAGTACCTTCTCTGCATCAATTTGAAGGCATTTTGGTCTAATAATATGCCCCAAGAAGAGGAGTCGATCTGTCATGAGGCTACATTTCTTCAAATTAATGTACAATTGGTTTGTCTACAAGGACGATAAAACGCCCCTTAGATACTCCATGTGTGATCATTACTATATAAGAGGATGTCATCAAAGAAGATCATCACAAACTTGCTATAAAAGGTTTGAGGATGTGAGTCATCAAACGTATAAAGGTATTGGGTGGTTGATGAGGCCAAACGGCATGACAAGCTATTCGTATAACCCTTCACTTATTTTAATTCCATTCGTCTTTCAGGAGGATACGAAGTTAGTGGTATCCACTACGTAGATCAATATTTATAAAAACCTTTGATCCAGCAAGTTGATCAAGCATGTTGTCAATGCGAGGGATTGGAAATCGGCACCTGACAATAATTCGATTAATTGCCTGGCTATCGACGTACATACGCATGCTCCTGTCTTTCTTTAGTGTGAGGAGTGCATGGACTGCACAAGGCTCTTGCTCTCGCATAAGAAGCCTTTTTGAAGGAGCGATCTCACCTGGTCTTGTAAAATTTGATTCTCTTTCGAGTTCATCCAATAATGCAATAACTAGAGAGGCTTGCACCTGAAAGAAAATTAATCTCATGTTGGATATCCTCAAAGAAGGTAATCCGACAGGTAAATCCTTTGGCATATCATTGCCGAATGCTTTCAACAAGGGCTGAAGAGCGATAGGAATGCGAATAACAGCTTGTTGATCAGCTTTCACCGTGATCATGTACATTCCTTCATGTTAGCGGATGTTTAGCATAACGCTTGCACTCTTTTTCTTTCGTTGTCTTTTTCCACATGAAGGAGTACGTGTTTTGTCGAGCCCGATGGGTGATGTCAACATCGTACTACCATAAGCATCCAGCAAGACATAGCATGCATACATCTCCACCACATTGCAAGTAATGATGTCCTTATAGGACTTTCCAATTGAAATAGGTAAATAATGTAATTGCGCTACCTTGAGTTTGGTCCCTTTGCGAATCCACCCGATTGTATAAGGGAGGGTTGTGATTCTATCTTTAACTGTAAATGATCTCCCAAGGCCTTGGACACCATATTCTCACAACTGCCATCGTCGATGATGACAATGCAGACTTTGCCATTGATAGTACATTGGCTATGGAAAAGACTATTCCACTAGATGTCCTCTCTTCGCGAGGCAAGTAATAGTCGCCTGACGACACAATTGACATGCTCGCACTCTTCGACCTCCACTTCTTCTTCATCCACCCAATCATCTTCGTATATGTCGTCATAGTGTTCAACTATATTGGTCATCTTCCGTCGTCGATAGTAGCTTGAACGGTGGCCTAGTTCGTTGCACTTGTAGCATTTGATTGGTTTGTGGCTTGGCGTATGGATTTTGGACATTCAAATTGGTGTTACAATTGTTTGCAGAGACTGATTCCTTGGGCATCCCAACAGTACTCCTCGAAATTCGGTTTGTATTGTTGATTTGGTTAGAGAATCCCGAACATTTGATTGTCTCACCCTTCCAAATGATCCACAAGCAGAATAATTGTTTGCCTGAGTAATGGGGCTAGTTCTCTCCAGTTGCGTTTCAATCTCTTGGGCTATTTCTTGGGCATCCTCAATAGAGAACAAATAGCGTAGTGAAACACGATCTTGGACATTAAGTTGTATAGGTTTGGGCTGATCGGCTCAGCTGCTTACAGTGCTGGAATTGTTGAAATAATATTTGCTTATAATCAGTTGGGAGGAGCTGAACCTTTAACATTTGTTTCATTGAGTCCACGTTTGGATGTGAGCTTTTCCTTGTCAGCATCGAGTTAGTTGTGTCTGCTCCCACCAAGTTGAGGTGCTGCCTTTCAACTTGTATGCCTCCAATATTACTTGGTGATCTTGTGCGATTTCCATGACATTGAAGAATATCTGAGCTTTCCAAAGCCAATCCAGAAAGTCTTCGATATTTAAGTTTCTGTTGAAAGTTGAGAGGTCAACCTCCACGAATAGGCATGTCCAGGAGCTTACCTCCTCCTCCTCCTCCTCCTCCTCCTCTCTCTCTCTTCTTCTCTTCTTCTTCTTCTTCTCTCTTCTTCTCAATCTTTGGAATCTTCCTCTTCTTCTTTGGAATCCTCTTTATCGGCTTGTCACCTTTGCTGATTTTGCCTCACATTCCATAGCTACTTCTGGAACTCAAGTGGCCTGAGCACGTTCAGCTGGAAGATTACTAGATATGGGGTTGGTGGACAAAAGTTGGATAACGACAAGTAATTCTTGAAACCTTCTTTCATTTTGCGCCACAAATTGGTTGAATTGAGCCCATGTGATAGGCTCGTTTTCTCAGCCCTAACTATAAGGAGATTGACATTAACGTTATTAGTGATTGTCACAGGAGAAACCTGCTCTGATACCAAATGACGCAGAGGAAGAGATAACTAGAAAATGGTTCCAGTTCCAAAGGATAAATGTAATTCTAAATGATAATAATACATCTTACAGTATCTTAAGTGCCTATTTATAAGGAGGTCGCCCTTTAGGAAACAATTAAAATCAAATCACAAAATTATGGAAAAATGTTGATAAAAGGGAAAGTCTTCAAAACACATTCAAATCTCTGGTCTTGCACTAATCAAGGGAAACACATGAATTTGGAAAGATTGCTGAAATCAGCGGAGCCAGTTTGCATCTTCTAAGATCTCACAATCTTTTTGATTTGCTATGTTGCCCTCTCTTACAATGCTCAAACATTTCAATATACACATTTGCTAATTGTTCTACATCAGTTGGCGCCTCAAAAAAGTTTATCAATGGCATAGACTTTGTTATCAGGAAGCTGACATGGATGTGGCTCTCTATGGATCGCTTGGGTCAAAGCACAAATGTTGAAGCACAGGGAGTTTCTGGCGGATAACTTCTTGCGCTTCTTCCTCTCGTGTGGGGAGGAAATTCTTGAAGTTGTAGGGCTGGCCAAGAAACTTTCACAGGTACGGGTTTCTACCTGCGACAGTGGATTTTGTTAGAAACACTAGCTCCACACGTAATTTGGTGATAGATTAAATTATTATATGTCCTGAGGCCAAGATTGAGCATACCTATATGTAGGTGGGACAAGGAGGATATTTTCAGGTTGATGTTTGGGTTTATTTCATTGGGGAATTTGAGAGGAAAAAATGGGATTCTTGCTTATAGAAAAATGGGAGAAAAAGGAACCCAAGAAAGAAGAAGGAGGAGGAGCTAATGGAACTTGACGCTGTTAGAGAAATCTTCGAATAAATAAAAAGGTTTCGAAGAATCTGACCGATAGACGACCGAAGTGTCGTCTATGGAGATTGTGGAATTCATGCTTAAAGATAAGAAGGCGCTAAGAAAACGCGATGCGTTTTAATCGACTTTTTATTTTCGGTTATTGTCCCCAACATCAGTGGATGACCTGCCCATATGATAGTTGGCGGCATAGGCAGAATGGTCGAAGGGCCTTTATCGCATGTGTAGAAAAAGATGAACGTCGTCTAGATGAATGAAATTTGTTATGTCGATGAAGAATCTTGATATCTTTTGACAAAAGTGGCTCATTCTTGAGAGAATCAGATGCTCTGTGTGAAAATCTCCAGCGTGATCCTCTGACTTCTGAGGTTGGCACCATGTTTTGTTTGGGCAGTGGCCCTATACCACCCTTGTTCTCTCAACAATTTTCTGCTCCTCCCACTTTTTCCTCTTAGATTTGCAGAGTACTCAAAGCTTATCCAGGGGGAAAAAAACGAAAGAGGAAGAAGATTGCAATGTCTCTCGCGGAGTCATGCCATATACTCACACCAGCTGCAAACTACAAGGGGCTTGGACAACAACAGTGAAGGCATTCCTTGCTTTCAATGGAATTCCAACACTTAGTCAACAAGCCAGCATCTCCTGGGAAAGGAAAAAAGAAGCAATTGAATGGGGTGGGAGGTGGGCCCCCCAAAAGAAAAGAAGAGGCGCAAAAAGCAAAAGAAAGGAGAGGACAGAGATCTAAACCCATCACGCGAAAACCCCACACCTTCCTCTTTCCTAGGCTGTTCCAACTCAGCTGCTTTTCAGCTTTGCCTCAATCCTGAGATCTTTATCTTGTCCCCGAGAAGGTGTCCATTAAACAGAAATGTGACAGTTGAATCAACACTGATCAGACTCAGAGCCAGCCACGAACTTTCCAATACCCTTGCAATCCAGGTATTCTTTGCTTCTTCTCTGGTAGTTGATCTAAATCATCAAGTGAGAAGCGTCTCAATTTTATAGCATCTTCTGAACATTTCATAGGTTTTTCTCTAGCTTGTCCAAAAGGTGGAGGGGGATTTCCTAGAGTCTCCAAGTCGCTCTACTTATGACCAAGTTATGGAGTCTGCAGGATACCCCGAAACTTGGATACCTTACATGACCCATTAAGGATTGCCCCAAGGTCTCTGCAGCTTTTACTGTCCACAGTGGTGCTATGGTGCTCTGCCTTCTCCACCAACTTTTCGATTCTCAGATGATGACAATCCAGGCCCAACTTTTTCCCCACTAGTCATAGCAATCATGGGATTTTGGCCAGTGCTTTCCTCCTAGTGAGTTACTATACCCTGATCTCCAACTGCTGTGGCAGCACCAACTCGAGAGAAGAGAAATCTATGACGACCCGGATGCCACAATTGGGAGAAAACCGTCGCCGTCGTCCAGAGCCATGGCAGGTGGCGACGAGGGATTGGATGAGCCCGATCAAGTCGATCGCGGTGTGCAGGTACCAGAAGGGCGATGGTGGGGTACAGAAGGGAACCTGCTCCGTGTGCCTCAGTGAGTTTCAGGAGGACAAAGCATTAGGTTCTGGCCCAAGTGCAATCAGCCCGTCATGGCCGTGCATTGACACGTGGCTGATGTCAACTCGAACTGCCCGTTGGCCGGTCGACGTTCGTTTTCATCGGTCCTAGCACTTTGCCGGCTCCGACTTCTCTTCCGACCGATGGGAGCTCAGTTAGGAAATGAATCCTCACCCAGATATCACCAGGAGGAAAGGCGGAGATGCGAATTCACCGGCGGCACAAGATTCAGGCTCAGCCGACAAGACGTCACAAAATGAGTAACGCTCCTAAGACACCATCTCGGATTTCAGCGATTTGGGGAACCATGAACCCGCGCACACCGTACTTGAGGTGAGGGAAGGGAAGCTCACGAGGCAACCAGTCCGGAGATCTTCTCTTATGGATCACTTGTGTGGGACCTGTGTTTCGGTCGCTGGTACATCGCTTCGGTCGAAGGACAAGCGCGGGCTAGTCACGGAGTGGACGAGTGACACAGGAAATGCAAGAAGCGGGCCATCGAAGCATTCACTAGGGGAAGTACAAAGGCTGATATAGGGACGGCT
>JAGVVM010011998.1:0-14782 GCA_019149425.1 Psidium friedrichsthalianum
TTATGATATTACAACCAGATCAGGTAGCTTGTTGTAGAGTGAAACTGATCTGCCATTTCTTGAAATCTCTCTTTGGCAGTTTTATCAATGCACTTATGGGCTCTTAAAGACTCTGAAGAATCCTTTTCACATTTTGGGTATATATGAAATATTAGATATAAAAGGATCACAATTTTGTGCATTCACTTAATATTGTAGGTACAGGTGCTTTTATTCTTATGTATCCAATGCTTTTATTTTGAGGCACTATATCATACCTAGGCTCCACGAGAGTGGAAGATGATAAGAAAAATTACCAACTTAGCCCTCAGCTACATCAACTTGGAACTTGCTCGATCTGTTTCCATTGTGATCTATTTCCAAATCTCAATAAACCTAATGCTAGATATCTGCCAAGAAGCACAAGCCATAATCTTGGGAGTTTAGGGTTTTCATGTTCTATTTCCACTCCACGATAGGGATTCTTCACGCTTGCCCAGAGTACTACTTGCTATGGGTCAACTTGGAGTATTAGCCTTGCCAAATTAGTCCTTGCATGATTCACGGTGGGATTCCACGTTGCCTAAGATACTAGGAGTCTCAGAGCGAATCTAGTGATACTTTTTGTTCTGGATTATCACCATTTTTTATTTCAGATCCGCCGTACAATATGGGGTGAAAAGGCAAAATAAATTATTTTAGTCCCTTCAGAGCACAAAGAAAACTAACTCTTGAATCCAAAACAATAAATTCGTTCAATGACATAGTGAAATGGAATCTTCACGTGATAAACCGGATGCTCTCTACTAACTAAGTTATAGCCCTTGTGTTTTGTTTTTGTGATACATTAGTTTATGCTATTATGTAGATAATTTCTTGCAATAATGAATATTACATGATTAAACACATATCTCCACAAAACTATTATGAATCGCCAGCAGCCTCTTCTTGGTATTTCATAATGACTCTCTAATTAAGACGAAATTTTGTAAAAAAAAAAAAAAAAAAAGAAAAAAAAAAAAAAAAAAAAAAAAAAAAAAAAAAAAAAAAAAAAAAAAAAAAAAAAATCACCTTCTTTAAATATCATAAACGGTCCTAAAAGTGAAGGCGCTCAGGCAAAGTTGGTTAATCTTACTTTATGTATTGTATTCTAAGAATATGATTTCTTTGATGAGAAAGGGCTATGCCTTCTTAAGTTTCTATGCCTAGGGTTGACTCATATCTGATGCTAATGATGAACGAACATAATAAGAATTTTAGAGACTCAAATCGGGAGATGTTTCGGCTTATATTCCTACAATGTAATTTCTATTATACGGACAAATTTTCTTATCAGCCCATCTACTTATGTTGGAATAGCCCTACTATTAATGTGTATTTCTATTTCTATGAGCATGAATCTGCAACCGAATAAAAGTCATGAAACAAGTAGCTGAAAAAAGTAAAATTGGAAAAAAAATTGGCCCAATTGAAAGGATTAGAAGACTTTGCCACAATTTGCTTCGCATCTCACGATAGAGCTACCCCATAATCAACTTGGCAAGAGACCATTGATTACGTGAATTAATTAAACAAATCCAAAGTAGGCCCCTCTAACCGTGGAAGAATAGATAATACTTTGAAATTTATTAACATTCTCCAAAAAAAAGCTATTGTATAATCCGCAAGTACGAACCATTAAAAGAAATGCTCAATAACTTATTAGATCCATTAGACATGAATAAAGGAGTAGGGTGCCTTCTGCTTCAAGTCGAAATATAGAGGAAGCGAGTTAAGACACACTGACGAGTTCATTCATATGTTGGGCCTGTCAAAACACAGGCTCAAGCCATTGGTAATACTATTTTGGGACTGCCTAAGACCTTGCTTAAGATATGGAAAGAGCTTCTCATCTCGAGATCATGGCAAAGTATAGTGTGTTTGCATACATGTAGTCAAAAGGATCACCCATCCCTGAAGCATGATGTCACCAACAAATCTACTTTCAAGATAGACTTTGTTTGGTTCACGAAAGAAGAGTGATTACAAAAAATTTTAAAAAAAACTAGCGTTTGCAATCATTCATTGAAAATGTATGATTTAAAGTGTTTCAATGATGAAAAAGCTATTTCAGTGACTCGTTATTTTTTAAGCAAGACGAACAATCATGTTTTAGGGAAATTTTTTCTTAATGCATTATTTTCAACCGAAACAAGTGAGGTTTAGTACGCTAGAGTTACGGCAATTTAAGAAGTAATTGGAGATAGTTGTAAGTGGGGGTGAGTTCACGGATGGCTCAAACAACCATGGTGTTTACACAAGAAGTGAGCACATCAACCCTCCGTGAATGCTGCATTTGGTCCCAAAATTTGTCTACTACAACAAATGGTTCCTCAACTAAGGTAATTATACTCAAAGTCGAATCGATCGTCTTTCCAAGTGTTATCACTTTTTTTTTTAAAAGCTTGTTATCATCTGTATCGTTGACTTAGATCTAGCCGGCAAATGCTGCCACGACCCCCGGATCTAGTCACGGCCGACTCGTCCATGGCCACGATGGAGGACGAGGTCAAGATCCCGACGGAGCCGGCCATGCTTGACTTGATCGGCCTCGATGTGGCGCAGGGGCTTCTCCGCCGGTGGAGACGGCCCATTGATCCATTAGCTCATTTGGGCCCCAATTCTCAAGAACTAGAGCTCATTTACAAACCCTGGGGAAATGCTATCGTAAACAAAAAAAAGGCATGCTCAAAACCCTTTTCCTCAATGATGAGCCCCCAGAATGTACAAAATTACCAATTACCCAAAAGAAACAATTGATCTCGAGCAGCAGAGGCCAATTACGCATTCGTTAAGGACTAAATCGAAAAGATTCACGAGACAAAGGGCCATTCCATAATAGGACCGAGACAAACGAGTACCGCTCTCCACGGGTCCAACATCAATTAATTTGACAAACTATTAATAGTCATAATGTTGTGATGGGCAGTTTCACGGGGGGATTAAGCATGCGAGAGGTGAGATAATGATAGCTCTCTCTCAAGTTTAACAAAGATTTCTCAGTTTAACGTCCGAAATCTAGTACATCTGCGGATCTCAAGGGACTCGTGTTAGAGTTTTCTTAACGTGGACTTATGTTAAATGAAATTTGAATAGACCGTTCTATGGGATTAAATTACCGTTTACGAGATAGATCTATTAAGGTAAGATATAAATATTTTTAACTGGTCTAATATGGACCTAGCATTGTGTGGATCGAGTTGAGCTCGGCTTGTGATGAGATGCCCCGGTGGAAACTCTATAAAGAGCGTTTCAGTTCCTTTTTTAACCCTAACAAAATCATAACTTCCTCACATAAAGAATGCATGCGGATTGGCGTCGTAGCCAATATGCATAAGATCTTAGAGGAGAAGATCTTAAGTTTTGGATCATCACTATTTTGCTTCAAGAACGATGGATCCCAAATTAGGTGTACAAATTTCTGTAAACCATTATCGTATTTCTAGATTCTAGCTATGTTGATCTCGTGATAACTGTAATAAGGTTTATAACGGCTTACAACTTGTTGTTATAATGCTCAATGTGACGATGGCGAATGCAGACGATTCCCTGATCCATATCAAGATGCCCATGAAGCAGACAACGGACCCTGCAGAAGCGAAACCGCTAGAGTATTGTCCTGAGCTGTACTTTCCGGTGGTGAGGTTGGCTCTCCTGCTCGCGGCCAGCGCTCTGATCCAAGGCCGATACAGGTTTGTCGACTACAGGGCTGCGATGCAGCCGCCGGCATGCCATGGGCGATTCAGGGCGCGGTCAAGTCGCCGTCGACCGATAGGAGCGATCTTGTGCGCGAACATGTGCGGCTTCTGTAGGCGTCGTGAACCAACTGATGGGGCTAATGTAAGAGGATAATTACGTCATAATGAGACACAAATCTTAAAGATGTTTTTGTGTCCGTACGATTTTTGTTTTCGTTTTTTTTTTTCCCCAAATGTCTGAAAAAGTTGAAGTTGCGGTTGTGCTGCTCGACAGTCAACCATGGAAGATCGTGAATTGGCCCGTGAAAGTTGGCCTTTTTGTCGCTTCCCCTCGTCGGGGATCGCCATTGATGTAAAAGACAGCTTCTTGAAGCTTCCATTGGAGCCCCCCAACTATACACATTTTGCCGATTTGCCCTTCACTTCTTATGGATTTAATCACTCGAACTCATCGTTTTTCAAAAATAATTCACATGAATAGCTAATGCAATAAGAAAACTAACTAACAAAATAAGCTCATGTGTCCGCGTCTATCTATTGAGTAAGAATCTAGTGGTAAGAGAGTGAGCGCCCAGGACTAACCTTCCAAGGACCCAGGGGCGCAGTCTCCTCCACCATCCCGCCGCCTAGATCGTCGCAAGAAGAATTTAGGAGTATAGCCAAGAGAGATACGGAGAAATAGAGAGGAAATTAGGAGAAAGAAAAGCTCAAATCATCGTGCTCTCTCGATTATAGAAAGTACACAATGAATTAGGAAATCTTGCCCAAATGCAAAATCAGTCTAAATTAGATGGTTTGAAAACAATCATCTTATTAACAAAAAGAGGCAGCAAGATCGAGCCTCCTTCTCTTATATCGGCTTCGATAAGGCCTAAGGAGTTCGTTAGCGCGAACATATTCAATAGATTTCGGTCTATCAACGAGGTGAAGAACAGAGCTAATAAAAAAAGAAAAGAAAAGATAAAACATAGAAGAAAAGGATGCATCTGTCCACTGCATTCTCCTTGAAGGAAGTACCAGGAGAGCGAGACACGTGGACGCCTAGAGCTGGAAAAGAACAAAGCAAGGAACAACCCGTGAATCCCAACACCCCCATGAGCGCCCGCGCCCGCCCGTCCTTTTCATTCCATAGACTAAACTCCAAATCCCGACCACCTTATTTCAACCCGGGAGCACCACCCACCACTTCGTACCTAGAATTCTCTCGCCTGTCTGCGGTCCCAAAACATGATAGCCCCCGTCCGCTTTCTCCTCCTCCTTCTCCTCGCTCTCGTCGCCACCTTGCCGCCGCCAGCGCGAACCTTCGAGCTCCCGGCCCGGGGAATCGACGACCTCATCGAGCAGACATGCAGGCTCACACCCTTCTACGACCTGTGCATCTCCTCCCTCAGGTCCCATCCTCGGAGCGGCGCTGCCGACGTCCGGGGGCTCGCCCTGATGATGGCTGGCTCGGTCCTGGCGACCGCTAACAGCACGTTGGGCCGGATCCAGGAGCTGCTGGGCCAGCCGCACGACCCGGAGTGGGAGCGTCCCCTGGCTGACTGCGCGGAGCTGTACATCCCGGTGGTGAAGTACACCTTGCCGCAGGCAATCGACGCGCTGGGCAAGGGCCAGATCGGGTTCGCGGTGTACGGGTTGTCGGACGCGGGCAAGGAGGCGGAGGCGTGTGAGAAGAATTTTTCGGGTCAGGGCGGGTCGCCGGTGACGGAGGTAAACCAGCTGGTGCGGAATTCGGTGGAGGTGGCATTGGCGATTATCAAGATTTTGCAGAAGAGTTTCTAACTATCTTCTGTGATTGATAATGTGAATACAGAAACCTACTAATTTTCCAGACATGTATTTCAAGTACCCTTTTTATTCGTATAGTTTATACTTATATTGTTAAAATGTTTGAAAATAAAATAACGTATTTATCTAATAACTTCAAGTTTTTTTAATATAGTTGATAGTGATCCGACAAAATCTTACAAATCTATCTCCCGATTGAGCTCGCCGAGCCCGATTGGCAATACTCATTTAGTAACTTAATGTGTGAGACTACAAACATAGAAGTTGAAAATCATAACCAAACCTAGAGCAGTGAATATTCTCAGCTAAGGAGCATCGACATGCGATGCGACACAACACGACATATCGACATGTTCTTAAAATTGATTTCGTGCGTGTCAAAATGGTGTGTTGGCATATTGGACTAACGTGTTGTTGGTGTGTTTGGAGTGCTGATCACGTGTCAATTGCATGTCAAAGAGTGTCGAACTGATGGACATGATATACCACTATATGAAGGCTCCTGAAGAGTGTTTGCACTTCCTAGATTCTTAGTACGAGATTTGCACTCCAAGCTTTCTATCACATTTTCTCGTTGGCCCAATAGGGACGTCAGATCCAGCCAAAAAAGTTCGCCTTAGAAAGTTAAGCTAATTCGAAGGTTTGGTTAGATAAATTGAAAATGGGTTAATACCACGGAAAATTTATAATTTGTACATTTGTCATAAAGTTTTCCCAAGTTAATTTTTGGGTTGCTCAAAGTTCCGAAGTGATATATTTGTGACAAATTTACTCAAAATTAATTTTATAGATCATAAAAAATCCCTAAACTAGTACCCTTGTAATATATTTATCTTTTGTTAGTTTCCATCAAATTTTATCATAAAATTACTAAGTTAGATGACAAATGTCAATAACTCAATTAACATGATAAGTTCGTGTGGAAATCCATATCACTTTTGGGTAAACATTAACGGTTTACAAGTTTGGGGTTTTTGACGACCAAAGATTAATTTGGCGTAAAATTGTCGTAAATATACCGATTTGAGATTTTTCTTGGTATTAACTCATAAAAAAAATCAACGACAAAAACCAGACATTTTACATTTATTATCAAGGGCGAACTTGGGCAAATGTCTCGATATATGGCCCGATTTGCCCATTTATTCGGTCTAACATATCGAACGTATAAGTGGCATTTCCTCCTAAAAGAGAAGTTCGTCAACTCGCCCGTGACATCGGCTAATCTATTCCCATGAAGTGACAAAAGCAAAGGGGATAATAACATAAATGATTTATGAATTTTGGTTAAATGTACAATGTCATTTCTGAACTTTTAATTTATTCAGTATTGTCCATGAACCTTAGCTCAATGTGTTGTGTTGTCCCCTCACTTTTAATTTGTTTGATATAATCTCTGAAATTTTGGTAGATATTCAATTTGGTTCTTAGTCTATATAAAAATATTCAATTTTAACCTTCAATTCGTCTCGAACTTCTGGCGAGAGGACTTCTTGTTTAAGTAGTATCGATATCGACATGCGACACGACACGACATACTGATATGTCATTATAAAAAAAATAGAGAATTTCGACACATGGGGACACGTTGTAGTAAATTTTTGCATATACATGATAAATTATATCAGCGATGAGTTTCTTCTTCTTCTTCTGCTATATTTAGATTATTATTTTTTTTGTTGGTTGAGAATATTAATTTTGACATGACTGGATATATGGCTTATGTTATCCCTTAACCATTGATCCCATTAGTTCCTCATAGATGCTGCATTTGGTCTCGTAAGTTTTCTACTGATAAATGATTCCTCAATTTAGGTAACGATTGTTGAGTCAACCGGACAGTTTCTGGATTGTTAAAACGTGTTCGGGCGGGAAATGGGACGTTTTGCCGATGACGTGTCGACGATCTACGCTTCAATAACAGCCCATCCAGGCATTCAGCCCACTTGGGCCCATTACCCTAGAACTCAAGCCCATGTTCAAATCCCGGCAAAACAATATATCAATATGTATCCGTATATATTTGGGAAAACAATATTCGAAATAGCACATTTAAATACTCCTTTAATTCAATAATCCCCTGACGTAAAAAAAAAAAATCATCAATCCCATCAAATAGATCCAAAATTGGCAAATACCCCAAATTTTCTCTTGATTCTTCAAAGACTCAAGCATTCAGCTGCCAAAACATCTGTAAACCTTTTATCCTAAATCTGTTCAAAAACTCTTATTTGAGCTCTCAAGCGTGGAATCTTTGAATATGTTCCTTGCATACAAAACAGTATGATTTCCACGTGCTTCTAAGGAAACATGCTCCTTGCACGTTAAATTATGGAATTACAGTAGAAATTTCCATTGGAATCAGCTGATGTAAGAAATTCGAAGAAGAACCAATCGATCTCGAGTAACAACGGTATCACGGGGCTCGTCGCACGTTCACTAAGGAGTAAAGCTAGAAGATTCACTATCGCGACCTTCTTGAAATCCTATCGAGGGAAAGAGAAAAGGTTTGGAGGTAATGCGCTAAGGCGAGACAACGGCCCTTGATTAGGCGCGGGCTCTTCCAGGCCTTCACCTTGTGCGATGTTGGATTTATTTTAAGTTTCGACTAATTCCTGAGGATTCTACCTGGAATACGAGCTGTCACTAACCTTTTGGGGTCGGCTAGAAACCAAATGGGACACGAGAGGTTTGTCCCCCTTTTTCCATGCAACTAGAAACTTAAGTTTGGGGACTTGATTACCCTAATCGTATAATTAGCACCCTTTCAATACTCGTAACTTGATTTGGCTATTCATCTGAGTGACTTAACAGTCTTTTCTCAATATGTATTTCAAAGTCTCTAGGTGTTTGTACAAATTGTTTTTGAGGGTTTATTATGATCCCAAGGCTTACCTGAAACACGCTAAAAGGAAAAGGAAAAGAATAGAACAAACAATGTGTTAAAAGAACGAGAGTTAAACGCCCAAAGTATTTAAAAGCTCAAAATTAAAGTGCAGAGATAAAAACACGATGCTCGTCGGGCAAAGAATATATGTGGCCACGTTATGGGCCCCGGGACGATCCACATGAGCTACGATCAAGTCAAGTTGAATTTCTTTTCCAATAGGATACTCCACCAAGACTGAACTATAAGTACACTAACGAAAATGGGCTTTTTCACATTAAAGCCCCCTCTTAGTTAGAAATAAGACCAAGTCATTAACAAACAGGCCATGACCCGAGCTTTTCAGAACTTGAAAAAGGAGTAAAGTACATCGCAAATCCCAAAACTTGTGTATGGCATGCACTTTAGTGCCAAAACCTTGAAAACGTTCACTTTAGTGCCAAGTTCGGAGAAAATCGTGTACTTCAGTGTCAATCCGGCCAAAATCCGGCCAAATGAATTACGTGAGTTTTTCAATTTGTTTTATTATCTCATGTGGCAAAGTTTTACAAGTAGTCGCCACGGTGGACTCCATACACAAGTGCATGCCGTGGATTCGCCATTGTTGATCACCGCTGTTAGTCGCCGTTGAGGGTGAACTCGGCGAGGGTGCAGGAGGGGCGGCACCGCTGCCTAAGCACTTGAGGGTGGAGGAGTTGCAGTCGCCCGTGAAGTAGGCGAACTTGCCGTTGGCGACGTCCTGGGAGCGGAAGGTGTGGCCCCAGAGGCGGCCGAACTAGGAAGCGAGGACGGGGTGGAGAGCGGCATGATTCTGGCGCCGAAGAGGATCCCTGGCCAGACCATGAAGCTGCACTTTTTGACTGTGGTGAATGTTGCTGAATTTGCACTTGCAAGCTCAAGAAACAGAGCATGAGCCAAAATCCGACCCGAAACCACCCGAAGTTGGAAACTTTAAACCAATATCGGATCCCCATTACTCGCCGCCGTTACTTGCTCGCCGCCGTCACTTGCTCCAGTCGGTCATGGGTTAGGGTTTGTAATTTAGGATTGAATTTGGGGATTTAAAATTTGTAATTTGGGGTTTAATTTGAGATTTAGGGTTTATGTTTGGGTGAATTCAGCTTCAATGACGTCGTTTGCTCTTTAAATTGCTAGGTCGGCCTCCGGTACGTCACGTCGTCCTCAATGTAGACTTTCTAATGAGCCACGTATGCTTCAAATAGAACTTGGCACTGAAGTGAACAATTTTAAAAAAACTTGGCATTAAAGTGGACGTTTTCAAAGTTTTGGCACTAAAGTGCACACCATACATAAGTTTTGGCACTTGCAGTGTACTTTACCCCTTGAAAAAGTATTAGCGATCAATCAACTTAACAAGAGCTTAAATCATAAGCCAATCTATGTTCCACCATCAGGTATCGTTGGACCTTCGCTGCCGCCACCACCTACAGCCACCAGGCCACCGTTTGCTAACCTCCGTCTCCCACATCGTGCATCGAAATTGCGTACTCACAGCCACATCACAATCAAATGGCACCTATACATAAACGGAATTTAACAAACTATGTCTGAGACATATAGGGATAGTCGCTTCTCAAGTTTAATTGTATGTTTCAGTCAAGGAAGAACTCAGGGGCTAGAACGACTCTCCCCAAAGTCGTGTCTAAAGCATAATGGAAATTTAAAGCGTGACCGCTGTTAAAGAATAATTAGGAATTTTCTTTAGGTAATTTTTTATATTAGAGATAAATGCTGAGATTTTTTGTTTATTATCCGTATCTCTCGGCCACCACACCACCTTATTTGTACATATTCTGCATGCGTGATTTGATTATCCGGCTCTTATGGGCTTAACATTCGAGTGATTTGATTAGTCCCGCGTCTTATTGGTTTAGAATAGATGTCTCGATTCAATGTAGGGAGCCAAAAGGCATCGTAGAAGTCCCAAAGTTGTGTGCAATCTAAATGGTGGCCGCGGTCATAGATAATTATAAGGATTTGACTAAGATAATAAATATTTAATGTTAGAGATAATTATGGTATTTCTGCCTGGTTGGATCCAATTAGAAACAAGTGCTGCCCCGCACGAGCAAGGAGGACAGGTCTGATGTGGATACTTCTTCGAACCCCACAAAAGAAACCTGCGAAAATTACACACATGTTAATAACCTGATTCAATGCGAGTCTCGCAGTCCACCTGGAGATAGCAAGTGTTTTGCACGTAAATTGTGCGAAAGTCACAGAGGCCATTACTCACTGAAGCTCATATGTTAGAGATAGTTATGATATTGCACGTATTTCTCTCTTTGATTGGTTTTTTAGAAACAATCCTGGTATGCTGAGCGAGCGAGACCGTTCTTAATGTAAGAAGTGTCTGAGGTATAAGCTGAAGAAAGGTTCACTCATGAAATGCTCCGAAGTTGTAATCTGGCCATGCATAAACCAGGTAATTTATAATATTACAAGCAAAGATAAAATCATCGGGATGCAAACACACCCTTGAAGCCTAGGTCGATGACATGATACGATGGAGATCCTCGGCTCAAACGTTGAAACTTTCAAAGCAAGAAGGGGTGTTAGAAACACGTGAAGATAGCCAGGGGCTCATTCCCTGGAGCTTATTCTTTACTACTTCTCATACAATCCTCTTGCCTTCAATCCCTCAGCTGCCCCAAGAAAGATCTGATAGACCATGTGTTGAAATCAGTCAGGGGACCCCCTTTCTTTCGACTCAAATTTGGGGCCTTTTAACCCTTGACGTGCATGTGAGAAATGTGTTTTTGGGACCAAATGGCTGCAAAGTGAGAAGTCAAAATCAAGTGGTTTGTGTATTTTTTATTTTATCTCAATGTGGAATTTGCTTTCAAATTATTAAACATGGAATAGCGAGTGAATACTGTGAATAATAGCTTGAAAGGTGGGATTTTCCCAACAACTGACGATGCAATTCATCGCCATTGGCTCAAGAGAGGGTTTTATGTCCAAAGTCATGGACAAAATGTAAAATAGTGTTTGAAAACTCAGACTTCATCTCTTCAAAATAGGTTTACCTTCTTTGCATGTATTGTTTCGATCATTCTTTAAGTACCCTCCGTCAAAGCATACATAATTAAAAAGTTTATCCTTCTCTATTAAACAAGCAATCTCACAGCCAACTTTCACAGTCATAATCAACAAAATTTAAACTACAGACTTAGGTCTATGCATTTGATCTCTCTCTGTTCATGTCGATTTGAAGCAATGGGACTTCTTGAGACCTTTTTTGGGATAATGCTAGGAAAGAGGGACCGCTCAGTGCTATTCCTGATTGTGATGGGGATGGTGTGCTCTGTGTTTTTCGGAGCAGCAGTTCATTTTGACCGTGAATAATTCTCCCTTCCAATATCGAAATTCACTTGATTTTAGCTCTTATAGAAAGCTCATTAGTCTAACTTCCAATGTGTTTAGAAATACTAGTTGTTGTAATTCTCGATTGCACGTGAATTGCACGTGAATTATGTTATAATTAATTAATATGATATCACATTAATGAAATACCAAGATTTAATTATATTAACGTTATAGAACTCACACTAATACTTACATGATAACCGCATCGCTCAATTATCGCCTTGATGAGAGAAGGTTATCTATAACCCTCATGATAGCGAGTGAATGCGGTAATACACCAAAATAACCTGAGTTATTTTATTCAAATAGGGATAACTTTTGACTTTATCAAACCAATGGGGGCACTTTTAAACATATTTCCTAGGAGGGTACTCCACTTCCTTAGAATTGTTGTAATTAATACTAGTTATTATTGTAATTCAACGATTGCACGTGAATTGCACATGGATTGCTTATGTTATAATTAATGATCTCACATTAATGAAATATCGAGATTTAATTACATTAACCTTATATTATACACATTAATATTTACGCGATAATCGCATTGCCCAATAACCGTCTTGATGGGATCTATAATCCTCATGACTAGCGAGTGAATGCGGTAATATACCGAATAAGTAAGTTCTTTTTTTCAAATAGGGTGATTTTTGACCTTATCAAACCAATGGGGGCACTTTAAACATATTTCCTTAGTAGGGTACTCCATTTTCAAACAGCTCTAATTGCCAAGATCAGTTCAATCTTGTCCTTCGCACATCATCTTCTCTTGTCCTAGTACCGCTATCTCAAAAACCCTTTTGCCTAAAGTCCCTTTACATTTATCTAATGGTTTGCTCAAATGCTCTCCCAAACTCACCCCAATAAACACCAAAGGGTCAAAACTCTGAGCTCGGTAATGATTGACCACATATCTATGGCGCTTATAAAGTAAACTAAGGAAAAAAAGAACTCCGATGTGGAACAAGAATCCCACGTTGAAAGCGGAGGTCCCTGCATGATGGGACTAATTCATTATAAAGTCCTATGTATCGAGGATATAAAGTCATCATTTAGTATTGTACAATATGTATCAATGTAATTCCTCATTTGAGGGTGGGGTCGGCAAGATGAGAGCAATTCATTATAACTCCAATACATCGAGGATACAAATCCCATTCATCGTCGTACAAAATGGATCAATCTAATTTACCATGGATGCTTCCATGGCTCCTATGGAATGTGTCCCCAGCAGAGTTGTTTATAGGCCATTCGCCCGCATGTGTTGTCCACCAATTACGGCAAGACCATATTACCACGAGCCAGGATAGAATGCATAGTGAATCACTAGTAGCAAGAAGATGCATACGGGAAGCCATGTGGCCAACATCGGCAGGATTAGGAGGAGGGAAACAACAAAGAGGTGATAGATTGGAGAAATTGCTCATTTAGAATTTGGGTGTGTAAAAGTGAGGGGATATTGAAGTGCTCCCAAAAGATAGTTGTTGCAATTACTCGGGGTCTGTGTTAGTGTGCTGCATTTGCATGTAGACCTTCAACAATGTATAGCCTTATCAAGTGCGGATCAAGTCATGACCAGACTCCACTGGCCTCCTGAATTTCTTCCTCACTTTGTATGCCTACCACTATGAATGAGCCATTAGACCAAACTCAAACTTTAAGTTAGTTCTACATGTATTTTTTTTTTGGGGTTCAAAACAAACCAAGTCATTTAATTAGTGAAGATAGTAGCACAATGATGACTAGCATCCAAACATAACAAATCCCAGAAGGATGGGGGTTTTAGGTGTCGCGCCCAATCCTCGAGCACGAGTCATCCCTACCAAAATGCCTCAGGTCAGAAAGAATAGCGTCTCATACCAAATTTCTTACGCATGCGGAAACGTTTTAAAACTCCTAGACAATTAACGTGCAGGGATAGAAAAGCATGATACTTAATTAATTCAGGCCCAATATTTTTCAATACAATAAGCAGAGGATCGCTACCCATACGGAGCTACAACAGCATAAAAATAATCCCGTTCTTCAGGGTGGCTCTCTAAGACCAGCAAAGAATAAGTGAGTTGAAAAGGGTTAGCTACTCATCTACTCCTAAAGAGGATTACTACTTATCATCCCATCTTCCATTTAGACCTGAAAAATGGTAATTACGACGGGGTGACAAATAAATCTTAGTGACGTCAACAACCTAAGCCCCAGATAAAAAGATCATTCGCTTAGGCATCCTAATTAATAAAGTTCTACATCGACCACGATTTTTATAAAAATACCAGCTAATTCAAGTCTTCTCTTAAAATCATTTATTTAGTGGTCACATGGTTCATTGCACGCGACTAGATGTGACTTTACACTTCGACTGGCAGTTGTCTTCTGATAGTCCGCAAGATCGTACGACTAGCACGATATGATACTAATAGGAAAAATAGCACACGCTGGTGCGAGTTCTGATAGCCTAAGATCGTACGACTAGTCACGATACGATACTAATAGAAACATAGCACACGACTGGTGTGACTTCACACTATGACTGGCAGTGTTTTCTGATAGTCCGAAAGATCATATGACTGGCACGACACGTTTCTATTAGGGAATATAGCACGCACGGTGTGACAAGCACTACGACATGGCAATGTCGTTTCGGTAATCTGTAGGATTCGTATGACTGGCATGACACAACTTATCATGATAATAACCGTACGACTAGCACGAATTTTTATGACCCTTATGTGACCACGCTCTTGATTATAAAATCAGTCACTTTTCCTTTTCCTAACTTAACACCAATAATCGTTTATCTTCGGTCTGATCGAGATCCTTCCAACTATTTTGGCAATCCTGTCGATCTCGACCTCAGCGATCGACCGAAGAAATACTGTAATAATCTGATTTTTAGGCATCAAATCACAAATAACTACTAGAGTTGGAAGGGAGAGGGTGTTTTTCATCAGTCATCAATCATCAAACAATTCATCGATCGCTCGGCTCTAGTCCATCACTCACT
>JAGVVM010011999.1:0-11007 GCA_019149425.1 Psidium friedrichsthalianum
GGCCTTTATCTCTTAAACCGGGTTTAAAAGGGACGCAACGCAACTTGAACTTCCAAAAGCCTTTCAAATAAACTTTGTCAAAGTTTCTAAAATGATCTTCTCCGTGCTAGGTCTTTGCAATCATATAATCAACATAGACCTTAATCTTTCTACATATCATGTTATAGAACAAAGTAATCATTGCTCGCTGGTATGTTACCCTAGTATTCTTGAGGCCTAACGGCATGACTCTATAATGAAAAACACTCCCCAAGGGGTGGTGAAACACCATCCTTTCTTTATTTTTTCATTCATCAAGATTTGACTATGACCTAAGAAATCATCCATGAACAAAAAAAAATAACTCAAACCCTACTGTACTATCCACGAGTACATTGATGTGTAAGGGCAAAAAATCATCTTTCGGACTGGACTTTGTTCAGGTCACGATAATCCACACAAATTCAGATGCGACCATCCTTCTTTAAAATTGGAACTATATTTTAAAACTAAAACTAAATTAGCTACCCAATAAGATATTGGGTAACTTCTATCAATTTGACATCGATGAGTTTCATGACTTCTTCTTTGATTTTCTTGCTAGCTCTAACCTAGCTTTGCACTACTTCTGCTTTTTGGGCTTAAATGAGGA
Source organism: Psidium friedrichsthalianum (assembly GCA_019149425.1). Taxonomy (NCBI): domain Eukaryota; kingdom Viridiplantae; phylum Streptophyta; class Magnoliopsida; order Myrtales; family Myrtaceae; genus Psidium; species Psidium friedrichsthalianum. The sequence continues at coordinate 632 of JAGVVM010011999.1, forward strand.
TCAGTCGGTAAACAATGTTTAACAATCAATCAATTGAGACCTAGCATATCTACATAGGATTAGGCAAAAATGTCTTGGTAATTCTTCGGGAGTTCTCCTAGATACTTAGCCTCGTCTTTAGGGAGTCTTGCCCCTATCTTCACCTCTCTAGGATTCTCTGCATCACCAAGATTGATTGATATGGTTTCTTCAATGGCCAAAAGATTTAGATTTCTTGTGATGCTCAAGGTTTGAGATATCTCTTCATCAATCAATATCATTTGAATCATGGATGTCACATAGGATTGGATCCGCTATTTCTCCCTCCTAGTGTTTGCCCCTGAAAACATAAAATAGCGAAATCAAAAGGACAAACAGGGTTTAAATCTCATGTGCCACTTTTGTGTCCCTTTTTTTTTTTGAAAATTTTGATTTGTGAAGACCTAGGGACAATAATTCTTGAGAAAGCCCAACCTTTAGTCCTTACCAGAGATGACAATATTGTTTGACTATTGGTTGTTATTGGGTTGGTTCGGTATTCCTCGACACGATTCCAAAATATAATAAAAAAAAAAAACATCTGTAATTTTAGTGATATTGAACCAATTGAATTACATGATATTGAAGGGGAAATCCTAAGAATGCAGCATGAATGGAAATGAAAAGTCCTAGAAAGCAATAAAATCTTTCATGTAGGGAAGTGCAAGAAACATAGAAGTGTCACTCTGAATCTAATCCCTCTAGTGGATTATCAAATATAGCAATGATGAGTGGCTTTAGAGGCATGGGCACCATGTAAGGTTCTTCCTCCGGGACTCTATCAACCTATATAGGGCCTTCGAATATTGCAACATTGGTTAAAGTCCTCGAACCAGTCAGCTAGGTAGGGCACACCATCATCATTAGCATCCTCAGGGACCAGGTACCATTGGCTCAGGCTCCTGGTGCTTTGGCAAATCAAGGAAAAAACTATCACAAGATCATTCTCAAACTTGCTTAGATCATTGTGCCCACCTATTAATCTAGCTGAATGAAAGGTCTCACCCAAGGGTGGTGGTAAAAAACCTACACTCCAGCTTGCCATGACATATTGAGCTTTGTTTTCCACATTCAGGTCGGTCACGTCTAATGTAACCTAAACCGGCTGTGTGGGATTATCCCTTAACTTCAATTGGAACATAAATCCCTTGACCATGCCTGCCTAACCTAGTACTAGGCTCAAATTCATTGCTCACCATTACCTTAGCGGCCATGAGGGAGGTATTAGATAGCTTAAGGAATGGAAAAGGACTTTCTTGTGAAGCATGAATGGTCTGTACCAAATTGAAGAGTGGTAAGAATCCTCCTCATTTTGAACTGACTCAATGTATGAAATAGCCGTCTCATTATAAATTCGGAACTCTTCTTCTCTGTGAACAATAACTAGCTTTTGTTTGACCACAAAACTTGATCTTTTAGTGTAGACTACATGGAACAGCTCCAGCATTATGGATCCACAGACAAACTTAGCAAAAGAATGAAAGGTGAAGCGATGTCCAGCACCTAAAAATAAGACATCAAATAGAGAGGGACCAACCTCTATCTCCAATGATTTGACCATGACATTCTTCCTTATCCAGTCAGAAGCTCTGATCAACAACTTCGCGCTTGCATCCTAGCCGAGTTGATGCCCAAGTGATTTAGCGTAGCCAAAGGATACAGATGCAAAGCTGATATGTTATCAGCTAGCACTCAGGCTACATGGGTCTGGTTTATGTTTGACCGAGATATGCACAGCTTTATTATGGCCCCTTCCCTCGATCAAGATCTCATTGTCAGCGAATGCAAACTTGATCTTCAAAAAGGATTGCCCTAACAAAGTTCTCAAATTTATCTCCATCAATATCTTTCGGGCACATAAACTTCACCCAGAACTTTCATCAAAGTGTTTCGGTGCTTCTCGTAGGATTGGAGGAGTTCTAGCAAAGAAAAACTAGAGTCGGCAACTTACGTAGTTGATCAACCACATGATATTCACTTGTTAACCGCCATGAATTCCTTTGCTTCCTTGTCTATAGCCTGCTTGGCCAGTGGATTGTTGTTGTAGGTGTGCCTTAAACCTCATTATCAGAAACGAATTTAAGGTCATAAAATACGATATTTGCTTTATCATCATCATATGAAAAAGGTTGAGACGAGTGATAAACAAAGTGTCAAGTATTACAATTCCTAGCTCATTGTCAGAAGCATCTTTGTCACAACCTAAAAAAAATTGGCTTTCTTAGATTAATGGATTATTAGGTTTATCAAAATGGCGAACTTAATATAGACTCTCTCAAGTCCTATCAATTTGTAACTTTGGTTTTGAATTAATGTTCAGCTGATTAAAGTTTGGGACCACCACTAATCATTCTTAGTAGGATGATTAGAAACCTAAGTAAGGTACATGAGAATTATCTTACTTCTATGAAATCACTGATTAGGGGATTCAAGGCCTTGATTACATTAGTTAATTAAAAAAAACTAATACCCTTTTAGCACCTTAATTCCATGAGATGTCCTAAGTCGGCAACTCTAGCTTGATGAATTTACCCTAAGCTCGAAATGGGGTTCTCTTTTTGTGTTTTCACTTATTTAAAATGAAAATGCAAAATGAATGAATTACACAAAATGTGAAAATGCTAAGGCAAAGCATGCAAGAAATGTCAAAATTTGATTGAAAAACATGCAAAAGTGACTCATGAATGCAATATTCATGACAACATGGAAGCAATCAAAAAATAGACTTAAAAAAACTACAACATGTGAAAAATTACATCAAAATTTTCAATCAAATAAATTCAATGATGCGAATTAGACTAGACTAAGATGAATGACATACGGGACATGACGTGGCAAAAAAAAAATGTGATACGGACATGCAACATATGAGACATGCGAAAAATATGCATGGTATATGCAAAAAATGATTTTTAAAATATGGAAGGCAATGCATAAGTGATACATGGAAAATTATGAGCATGGACAACATGTGATATTTGAGCATAACATGGAATATGACATGTACATGTGCGGTAAAACCATATGAAAACGCAAACATGAGTTATGCCAATATATGCATGAGATTTTTTTTGGGAAAAACATGGTATGAAAAATATAATGGTACTCAAAAAAATTATGCTGCATGAATCTGTGCAAGGTATGCAAATATGACCAAGCAAAAACATGGTTATGCAAACATGAATATGCAAACATGAGTGAGTGAGTAGAATTTTTTTTGTTGTTGCATTTTTTTTAGATTTTTTGAATGTTTGAGGATATACATGGATAGTCCCTTATCTTGATTGCCACTCCAAATTTCCAATGAGATAAAGCTTTCTAAGAAGCCTACCTTTCCTAAAAAATTTCAAGTAGATGGGGTTTCTAAAAAAAACCATATCTTACTAAAATTTTAAATTTTTTTGTATGGAATTTTCAAACAAGATAGGACGGCAATCCAAAGCAAACATGATAATGATCCAAAAGAAAAAATTCAATGAATATCCAAAAAAATATGATAATCACAATACAAATCCATGGATATTCGTCTTGAATTTTTTTTGAAAAAAAATTCAAATTCCTTAAACTAAAAAAAAAAATTGATTTGAGAAGATAGTGAATCAGATCTAAATGGTTGTAGATCAAATTTCCTAAACTTCCTCTTTTATTAATCTAAAAAAAGAATCATTTCCGAATGGTTATGGATAGGACATGTCCGGTTTAGCTTTAGGATTTTAATTCAAAAAAAATTTTATCAAGTTCGGCCATGAAAAGATAAGCACCCAAGGAAATGAGATTTTTTTTGTTCATCAAAATTTTCAAATTTTAGTTTTTCTTGCTAAAACATGAAACTAAAATCAATTATTCAAAAACATGACCAATTTTTTGATATGCTAGGATATAAATTGTTTCAAGCAAACTTCATGTTGGGGCCCCTAGGATGGCATAAGCAGTTGTATTGAAGGAAAAACATCTCAAGCAACATATCGAAAGGTTCGATTTTAATGATGGTAAAAAAGTTCTCCTTTTTGATTAAAAAAAAAGTTTGGATTTTTTTTTGTTTTCAATTGCAAAATCATATACATTGATTGAATCATCAAAATTATATATATATATATATATATATATATACGAGTTTCCAATCAAATAAGCATTGATTTACAATCAAAAAGTATAAAAAAAAATTAACCCGTATTACTCCTGCAGAAAAATTTGCCACAAGTTAGTGCTTGTAAAAAACATGAAAAATACGGCCTTGATTCGGACAAAAAAACATCATATGAAACAATGAAGAAATGAAAAAAACAACACCAAAAAAAACAGCATACTTTTTATCCCAGATCAGCAAAAAAAAAAATCTACCTTGATTCATCAAAGCAAGATTTGGGGATGAATGATGGAAGTTTGAGCTGGGGACAAATACCTCTTGATCGAGTTGGTTGAGTGGTTAGGGTAATTTTATAGTGGTAGCCTGAGTTGGTAGCGATGCAGAAGACGGTGGGCGGCTGAAGGCTCAATGATGGTGCAAGGGCAGGGTAATAGTTTAGCTCGGGCAGTGGTGATGGGCAGGCAAACAGGGATAGGGTAGGAGAGAAAATGGTGGTAGCAGTGGTAACGTGGTGGAGCATGGTCTTGAGCCACGGTGACAGTGCAGCGACGGTGTTGGTGGTGATGACAAAGTTGAGGGAGCAACGACGTGGAGGAGGTTCAAGTGGGGGAGGAAGAGGGTTCAATCTCAAGAGAAAACTTTCACACTCCTTGAAATTAAAACTCTGAATTTTGTGCTCTTGTGTTCAATGCATGTTAACCCTTTCTAATGAAGGCTTAATGTGTTTATATAAAAAAAACACATTAAAGCCTTCATTAGAAAGGGTAACATGCATGAAAAAAACACAAAGAGCACAAAAAAATTCAGAGTTTAATTTCAAGGAGTGTGAAAGTTCTCTTGAGATTGAAACCCTCTTCCTCCCACTTGAAAAACCTCCTCCACGTCGTTGCTCCCTCAAACTTGTCATCACCACCAAACACCGTCGCTGCACTTGTTCCACCGTGGCTCAAGGGACCATTGCTCCACCACGTTACCACTGCTACCCACCATTCTCTCTAACCCTATCCCTGTTGGCCTGCCCCATCACCACTGCCCGAGCTAAAAAAAACTATTACCCTGCCCTTGCCCATCATTGAGCCTTCAGCCGCCACCGTCTCTGCCATCGCTACCAACTCAGCTACCACATAAAAAATTTACCCTAAAACCACTCAACCAACTCGATCAAGAGGTATTGTCCAGCTCAAAACTTCATCATTCATCCCAAATCTTGCTGATGAATCAAGGTAGATTTTTTGCTGATCTGGGATAAAAAAAAGTATGCTGGTTTTTTGGTGTTGTTTTTCATTTCTTCATTGTTTCATATGATGTTTTTGTCCGAAATCAAGGCCGTATTTTCATTGTTTTTACAAGCCACTAAACTTGTGCAAAATTTCTGCAGGAGTATACGGGTTAAATTTTTTATACTTTTGATTGTAAATCAATGCTTATTTGATTGGAAAAACTCGTATATTATATATATAATATATATATAATATTGATGATTCAATCAATGTATATGATTTGCCAATTGAAAAACAAAAAAAAATCCAAAACTTTTTTTTAATCAAAAAAGGAGAAACTTTTTACCAATCATTAAAAAATCGAACCTTTCGATATGTTGCTTGAGATGTATTTCCTTCAATACAAACTGCTTATGCCATCCTAGGGGGCCCCCAACATGAAGTTGCTTGAAAACAATTTAATCCTAGCATATCAAAAAATTGGTCATGTTTTGATAAATTGATTTTAGTTCATGTTTTAGCAAGAAAAAAACTAAAAAATTGAAATTTTTGATGAACAAAAAAAAAAATCATTTTCTTGGGTGCTTATCTTTCATGGCCGAAAACTTGATAAAATTTTTTTGAATTAAAATCCTAAAAGCTAAAAACGGGAAACATGGTCCTATCCATAAACCATTCGGAAATGATTCTTTTTAGATTAATAAAAGAGGGAAGTAGGAAAATTTGATCTACAACCATTTAGATCTGATTCACTATCTTCTCAAAATCAATTTTTAGTTTAAGGGAATTTGAATTTTTTTCAAAAAAAAAAATTTCAAGACGAATATCCCATGGATTGTATTGTGATTATCATAATTTTGGATATTCATTGAATTTTTCTTTTGGATCATTATCATGTTTGCTTTGGATTGCCGTCCTAATCTTGTTTGAAATTCCATACAAAAAAAATTTAAAAAAATTTTAGTAAGATATGGTTTCTTAGAAAAAAACCCCATCTACTTGAAAATTTTAGGAAAGGTAGGGCTTCTAGAAAAGCTTATCTCATTGGAAAAATTTGGAGTGGCAATCAAGATAAGGGACTATCCATGTATATCCTCAAAAACATTCAAAAAAATCTAAAAAAAAAAATGCACACAAAAAAAAAAAAAAATTTTCTACTCACTCACTCATGTTTGCATATTCATGTTTGCATAAAAACCATGTTTGCTTGGTTCATATTTGCATTACCTTGCAACAGATTCATGCAGCCATAATTTTTGAGTTACCATTATATTTTTCATACCATGTTTCCAAAAAAAAAAAATCTCATGCATATATTGGGCATAAACTCATGTTGCGTTTTCATATGGTTTACGCACATGTACATGTCATATTCCATGTTTATGCTCAAATATCACATGTTGGTCCATGCTCATAAATTTTCAATGTATCACTTATGCATTGCCTTCCATATTTTAAAAAAATTTCATTTTGCATATACCATGCATATTTTCGCATGTCTCATATGTTGCATGTTCCGTATCACATTTTATTTTTGCCACGTCATGTCCCCGTATGTCATTCATCTTAGTCTAGTCTAATTCGCATCATTGAATTATTTGATGAAAAAAAATTTTGATGTAATTTTTCAACATGTTGTAGTTTTTTAAGGTCTATTTGATTGCTTCCATGTTGTCATGAATATTGCATTCATGGAGTCACTTTTGCATGTTTCAAATCAAAATTTTGACATTTCTTGCATGCTTTGCCTTAGCATTTTCACATTTGTGTAATTCATTTCATTTGCATTTCATTTTAAATAAGTGAAAAACACAAAAAAGAGAAACCCCATTCGAGCTTAGGGTAAATTCAATCAAGCTAGAGTTGCCGACTTAGGGACATCTCATGGGAATTAAGGTGCTAAAAGGGTATTAGTTTTAATTAAACTAATGTAATCAAGGCCTTGAATCCCCTAATCAGTGATTCATAGAAGTAAGATAATTCTCATGTACCTTACTTAGGTTTCTAATCATCCTACTAAGAAATGATTAGTGGTGGTCCCAAAACTTTAAATCAGCTGAAACATTAATTCAAAAACCAAAGTTAAAAATTGATAGGACTTGAGAGAGTCTATATTAAGTTCGCCATTTGATAAACCTAATAATCCATTAATCTAAGGAAAAGCCAATTTTTTTAGGTTGTGACAAAAAGATTGCTTCTGACAATGAGCTAGGAAATTGTAATACTTGACAAAACTTTGTTATCCACTCGTCTCAAACCTTTTTCATATGATGATGATAAAGCAAATATCGTATTCTTATGACCTTAAAATTCGTTCTGATAATGAGGTTAAGGCACACCTAAAACAAAAACAATCCACTGGCCAAGCAGGCTATCAGACAAGGAAGCAAAGGAATTCATGGCGGTTAACAAGTGAATATCATGTGGTTGATCAACTACGTAAGTTTGCCGACTCTAGTTTCTTTGCTAGAAAACTCCTCCAATCCTACGAGAGAAGCACCGAAAAACACTTTGATGAAAAGTTCTGGGTGAAGTTTATGTGCCCGAAAGATATTGATGGAGATAAATTTGAGAACTTTGTTAGGGCAATCCTTTGAAGATCAAGTTTGCATTCGCCTGACAATGAGGATCTTGATCGAGGGAAGGGGCCATAATAAAGCTGTGTGCATATCTCGGTCAAACATAACCAGACCCATGTAGCCTGAGTGCTAGCTGATAAAATATCAGCTTTGCATCTGTATCCTTTGGCTACGCTAAATCACTTGGGGCATCAACTCGGCTAGGATGCAAGCGGCGGAAGTTGTTGATCAGAGCTTCTGACTGGATAAGGGAAGAATGTCATGGTCAAAATCAATTGGGAGATAGAGGTTGGTCCCTCTCTATTTGATGTCTTATTTTAGGTGCTGGACATCGCTTCACCTTTCATTCTTTTGCTAAGTTGTCTGTGGATCCATAATGCTGGAGCTGTTCCATGTAGTCTACACTAAAAAGATCAAGTTTGTGGTCAAACAAAAAAGCTAGTTATTGTTCACAGAGAAGAAGAGTTCCGAAATTTATAATGAGACGGCTATTTCATACATTGAGTCAGTTCAAAATGAGGAGGATTCTTACCACTCTTCAATTTGGTACAGACCATTCATGCTTCACAAGAAAGTCCTTTTCCATTCCTTAAGCTATCTAATACCTCCCTCATGGCCGCTAAGGTAATGGTGAGCAATGAATTTGAGCCTAGTACTAGGTTAGGCAGGCATGGTCAAGGGATTTATGTTCCAATTGAAGTTAAGGGATAATCCCACACAGCCGGTTTAGGTTACATTAGACGTGACCGACCTGAATGTGGGAAAACAAAGCTCAATATGTCATGGCAAGCTGGAGTGTAGGTTTTTACCACCACCCTTGGGTGAGACCTTTCATTCAGCTAGATTAATAGGTGGGGCACAATGATCTAAGCAAGTTTGAGAATGATCTTGTGATAGTTTTCCTTGATTTGCCAAAGCACCAGGAGCCTGAGCCAATGGTACCTGGTCCTGAGGATGCTAATGATGATGGTGTGCCCTACCTAGCTGACTGGTTCGAGGACTTAACCAATGTTGCAATATTCGAAGGCCCTATATAGGTGATAGAGTCCCGGAGGAAGAACCTTACATGGTGCCCATGCCTCTAAAGCCACTCATCATTGCTATATTTGATAATCCACTAGAGGGATTAGATTCAGAGTGACACTTCTATGTTCTTGCACTTCCCTACATGAAAGATTTTATTGCTTTCTAGGACTTTTCATTTCCATTCATGCTGCATTCTTAGGATTTCCCCTTCAATATCATGTAATTCAATTGGTTCAATATCACTAAAATTACAGATGTTTTTTTTAATTATATTTTGGAATCGTGTCGAGGAATACCGAACCAACCCAATAACAACCAATAGTCAAACAATATTGTCATCTCTGGTAAGGACTAAAGGTTGGGCTTTCTCAAGAATTATTGTCCCTAGGTCTTCACAAATCAAAATTTTCAAAAAAAAAAAGGGACACAAAAGTGGCACATGAGATTTAAACCCTGTTTGTCCTTTTGATTTCGCTATTTTATGTTTCAGGGGCAAACACTAGGAGGGAGAAATAGCGGATCCAATCCTATGTGACATCCATGATTCAAATGATATTGATTGATGAAGAGATATCTCAAACCTTGAGCATCACAAGAAATCTAAATCTTTGGCCATTGAAGAAACCATATCAATCAATCTTGGTGATGCAGAGAATCCTAGAGAGGTGAAGATAGGGGCAAGACTCCCTAAAGACGAGGCTAAGTATCTAGGAGAACTCCCGAAGAATTACCAAGACATTTTTGCCTAATCCTATGTAGATATGCTAGGTCTCAATTGATTGATTGTTAAAACATTGTTTACCGACTGATCCCTCATTTAAGCCCAAAAAGCAGAAGTAGTGCAAAAGCTAGGTTAGAGCTAGCAAGAAAAATCAAAGAAGAAGTCATGAAACTCATCGATGTCAAATTGATAGAAGTTACCCAATATCTTATTTGGGTAGCTAATTTAGTTTTAGTTTTAAAAATATAGTTCCAATTTTAAAGAAGGATGGTCGCATCTGAATTTGTGTGGATTATCGTGACCTGAACAAAGTCAGTCCGAAAGATGATTTTTTGCCCTTACACATCAAAAATGTACTACTCGTGGATAGTACAGTAGGGTTTGAGTTATTTTTGTTTCATGGATGATTTCTTAGGTCATAGTCAAATCTTGATGAATGAAGAAAATAAAGAAAGGATGGTGTTCACCACCCCTTGGGGAGTGTTTCATTATAGAGTCATGCCGTTAGGCCTCAAGAATACTAGGGTAACATACCAGCGAGCAATGATTACTTTGTTCTATAACATGATATGTAGAAAGATTAAGGTCTATGTTGATTATATGATTGCAAAAGACCTAGCACGGAGAAGATCATTTAGAAACTTTGACAAAGTTATTTGAAAGTTCAAGGCTTTGGAAAAGTTCAAAGTTTGGCGTCTTAACCCGGTCAAGTTACGTGTTCGGCA
>JAGVVM010012000.1:0-10217 GCA_019149425.1 Psidium friedrichsthalianum
AAAAAAGTTGTTTGGATGTCAGAGTCCGATACTTGTGTTGGTGCATTCAGAATCTTATCTCTGTAATGCTCCCAACGGATGACTAGACCATATGGACCGGTGTCAAGTACCTCCCCACAAGCGGCTATACTTATCATGCACTCCTTTGGTACTTTTGAGCTTGATGCATCGATAATCTTTCCCATTGATCTGCAACTCTCAACTGTCAACTCCTCCAAATGCTCTAATTCGTCAATTCCCTCGACAACCTGTAGGCTCTCGCACTCTACAATCTCTAAACACTTCAAATTCCTCAAGTTTGACAAACCGCTTAACCTTTTTAAAGAAATGCACCGTTCAACTTCCAATATTTTCAATGATTCCAATGTGGAAACAAATTGAATCTCCTGTAGCTCTGGGCAATCCCAAAGCAAGAATTTTTGAAGCGTCCTTAGGGAGCTTGAGACACGGAATGCCCCCCTCGAACCATCAATCAACTCGGTAGCTTGTATTTCATTGCACGCTGCCTCCTCCGACAGACAAACAAACCTCCCCAAAGATTTGCATCCACTAATAAGTAATATCTCCATTGATTCTAAGACACCGAGAAATTGAATTTCGACTAGCTTGTGGCAATCTCTCACATGAATTTCTCTCAGTTCTCTCAAACTTGATGGAATGGATATTCTTGTGATGAGTCCACACCCATGGATACTCAACTCTTCCAACTGAGGCAGCCCATTGAGTTCTACTTGCTTCACTCGAGTGTTATCGAGGGTTAGAAATCTCAAGTGTGACGGAAGTTGTTTCATTATTTGCAAGTCTAGTCCACGGAGTGTGAGTCCTTCCAGCCGAATAAGGGAAGCCCAATCAGCAGACGTTGCGTGGACGTTTAAAAGGTACAAGTTCATCCTCCTCAGTTTGGATAGCCCCCCACCAATCCACGGCAAGTCGCAAGGTTGAATTATATTCGATTTTTGACGTGAACCAGAGCCATCGGACAAGATCAATTCAACTAGATTAGTAAGGTTTGAGAGGTCAGGGACAGTCTGCAACGAGCTAGATTCCAGCCGTAGAGTCGTCAAACTTTCGGGGAGCTTCGGCAACTCTTGGATAACAGAACGCCATAGGTGCAGTTCATGGAGTTGACTAAGATTGCTCATTGTCTCAGGCAATTTCACTACGCGTGTGCCCAATAGATCGAGATATGACAGGCTTTGTAGCGTACCAATGGAATCAGGGAGTTTCCTCAAGCTCTGGCACTCCAGAAGAGAAAGGTGCTGAAGATGCTTTAGTTCGCCTATTTGTTTTGGCAATTTTGAAAGCTGCTGACATCCCTTAAGAGAAAGGCGCTGAAGATGCTTCAGTTCGCCAATTTGTTCTGGCAATGTTGTAATGCTCGTCTTTGCTAAATCCAGCTTCGTCAACGACTTTAATTTCGAAATTGAGTCGGGGAGTTCCCTCAAGCTCTGGCACTCCTGAAGAGAAAGGTGCTGAAGATGATTTAGTTCGCCAATTTGTTCTGGCAATGTTTTAAGTTCCCCACTTCTCTCAACAATCAAGTCAGTTAGACACCTCAGTTTCCCAATAGAGCAATCAATTTTCTTCAAATATGCGCAATCATAAAAAGTCAACTTCTCTAAAATAGAGTCTTCAGAAAAGGTTGGTGTCCTCTGTAGCGAATTAATATGTGCAAGAGTGAGAGTCTTCAGTTTCTTTGCGCCCTACAAAAGCCAATGAAACATCAGGACAGAGAATTGGATGTTCGTACGGGAAATAAATATGGATTTAGGCTCCCAACTCATGTCGTTTGTCATTTGATCCTCACACCAAATGAGAAAATTAGACCGTAAATTCATTAAATTTTGTCCTTGGTTGAATGAGAAAATTAGACCAAGGGGGATTCTAACATACCTCGACAAGGCTTATGACCGCATCTTCTCTCAACCTCCGGCCAGAAATTTCCATCACAACCACGTTTTCTGGATTCAAATTGGTTGCCGCAAACGGTTCAGAGACCTCAGAAAAATCGATCCATTTCAACTCGGAAAGACAGCCCGTAAAGTCGCCTTGGTAGGTCGTGCCTTTCAACTTCAGCAACCGAAGACGTGGAAACCGTTTAATTTGCTCCGGAGTGACAGTTGTATGATTTTTAAACAACGACCAATCGAAGCAAACCAGTGCTTGAATGCTTGTGTTGATCTGCCAATGACATTGAGGAGCAGGAACAGGAATTTGTCAATATCCAACAAAATTTATTTCGTCCAAGAGAATTACAAATTAAACAGAAGAAGGTAAGCAATTTTCAATTCAAATTCGGCCATACTTTACCTCCGTTGATCTTAATTCACGAATGATGTCATCTGTAGCCCATAACCTGCTACGCTCTTTTTTACTAATTGCCCTTCCAAGATCTCTAAATTGATCATGCATCCAAAACTCATTATTGTCTAAAACCTTTATCATGCACCTGTTTTTGAGGACACTAATAGCAGTTTCTGGGTAAAACTCACAATATTTCCACATGTAGATTGGATTAGTCTTATCATAACCGATGAAAAAGCATGCAATATCGAGAAATATCTGTTGTTGACCCGGTTTCAAGGCATCATAGGTAATCTGCAACTTTCCCAAGACATCATCATGAGGTATTTTTGCTAGCATCTGTAGCATCTCTTCCCATATTTTTATCTCTGTGATACCAAAAAGTGACCCGCCTATTGCTTCAAGAGCTAAAGGTAGGCCACCCGTAGTAGAGACAATGCGTTCCGAAAGAGGGAGGTAATCTGGTAGGGGAGAGTCGGCATCAAAGGCATGCCTACTGAAAAGTCGAAGTGCGTCTTCGTTGCTCAACCCCCCCATTTCATAGCACTCGATTTTATACTTAGCTCTCCTGATATTCAGAACATTCTTGTCCCTAGTGGTAACTACTATCCTAGTACCAGAGCATAAAGACTTCACTTCGATTAGGTTTTGGATTTGGGTGATGTGATCGACATCGTCCAAAACAATTAGTACCTTCTTGCTGCAAATTGTATCTCCAATCGCCTTGATCCCCTCATCCACGTTAGCAATCTCTTTGGGATTAGAGATATCAGACAACAATTGTTTTTGTAGCTCGATTAAGCCCTTGGGGGTTTTGCCTTTTCCTTCACATCATCAAGAAAGCTGCAGTTTTTTCCAAAGCGATCACATAATTGGTTAAAGATAACTTTGGCGAGTGTTGTTTTACCCATGCCGCCCATCCCGCAAATTCCAATAAGCCTCACATCACCAGATTCCATGTCTAATAAATTGTTTATGGCTGCTTCTCGATCCTCCATTCCAACTAAATCTTCAGTCACTTTTCTTTGTCTTGTCTGGAGCTTCCTCACAACCTCTTCAACAACTGACTCGCTTAGATGCCCATCACTGCCGCAAAATTGAACAGTTTGAATTGAGACAAGGTAACAAATTCATTTCCTTGCATGTCGACAGACCACTTACTAAGTATTCGGCTGGGAACACGAGGTCAAAACTATTTCGGAGGGATACATTGTAACAGTCAACCAAGGCGGGACTACAAAGTCAATCCACCATCGCCTAGGGGATTGTTCCCATGTAAGAAAATTTGAACTAATGTATGTATACCATCAGAATTTATTATTGTTAAGTTATGTGATCGACAAAAAGTAGTACATAAATAAGTGGTTCTCATACGAATATCTCACAAACGTTTGTCGTTTCTCTTTTTGTGTCTGATGTCGATGCTTTATTATTGCAGGAAATAGTGAACACCGCTTAAGAAACCAATACGAAAAAGAGTGCAAGAAAAAGGCCCTTTTTTTTGGCTTTTTACCGAAATAAAATTACTAAACAGCATTAAATTTTGTAACTTCATATTTATTTAGAATATTCATGGTTCTCGAAGACACTAAAAATTTATCGCTACATTATTATTTCACTTAAAATGAGGAAACTTAATTTCCATCAAATGCTTAATTTATGCTTCAAATTATTTTAATGTTTCGTATTATTTTACTTGTTCTAAATATTTCAAGTTATATAACTCCATTACTATAGCAATTTTATTTCATGTTTTCATTTCATCAGATAATAAATCTAGATGATGGGATTTGGATTCACTTTAAATAAAATCCACTTAAGACTCTTTCGATAATTTTAGTGATGTGAATATTGACATTTCGGACATACTATGATGAAATTGCAAGTGGCTTAAAGGGACGACAGCTCTTGCTTTTTCTTCCTTGGCTCCACAGCCATCAGTTAAATTGGTTATCACTTGTCTATATACTATATGTATGGACACTAGTCTTTACTATTATGAGGCAACTAGATCTTTTTTTTCTTGTATATATTTTTTTCCTTAAGCTTAATTTGGATCAGAGACTTGACAAAAATTGAATGTTACACCAAAATTTAAGGAGCATGATAAATTTATGAGCATGAACATCCATTACAAGTTTAAGTTGAGGGAATAGAGGAATAGAAATGTTTAATCTTTCAAATCAAGTAGAAAAATCGAAATATAAATGTGTTACTACACTACTAGATTTGCTTATTTCTTTTGACATGCAAAAGAACTTTACCAATGAAACTCCATGAAATTCCACCATCAAGTTCTCTAGCATAAAGTAGGAATGCTAATATATACATGGATCTAGTTAGTCTTTTAGAATAATCCTATTGGGACGGAAAGCATTTGGACATCTTGTGACTTAAACAAAATAATAGAAGAATTTGAGACTTTCTATTTAAATTTAGGGAAATTGGAGTTGGAATATAGTTAATGAATTTTCATTAGATCCATCATTTGATTCCCAAAAATAATTTTCACACTCACAGTTAGATGGTTACCCGCTATAGTTCTTCAGCTCGAGCCCTGAAA
Source organism: Psidium friedrichsthalianum (assembly GCA_019149425.1). Classification (NCBI taxonomy): domain Eukaryota; kingdom Viridiplantae; phylum Streptophyta; class Magnoliopsida; order Myrtales; family Myrtaceae; genus Psidium; species Psidium friedrichsthalianum. The sequence goes on from JAGVVM010012000.1 coordinate 4,868, forward strand.
AGCCACAAACGTGTTTGAGAGCCTGCCGCCACCTCGCTATATCCTCGGAGTCGAACTTCTTCGTCTGCTCCAATTTCAAAATGGCATCCTTGTACACCGGGGTGTTCAACTTCACATCTTCAACGCTTACGTTGTAAAAGATAGGCAATGTCACCTTCTCATCCCCATCTTCTTTAGATTTACTAGTGTTTTCCACCATCATCGCAAGCTCGCGGAGGCACCAGTGACGTGAAGCGTAGTTTTTGGAGAAGATGGGTATGTAAATCTTAGAGTCATCGATTGCCCGCGGGAGGTTTCTACTGATTCTTTCTCCCGGTTCAAGATCTTCTTCATCGATGAAACATTAATGCCGGCGTTTGACAAGGCGTGGTAGACGATGTTGGCGAATCCGCGACGAGTATCGTCCCCACAAAAACTGAGAAACACTTGGTACTGGCCTCCTGATGTGTTGTGGGTGCTCGTTCCTGTATGTGAGCTTGCCATAGGACCTCACGTTGCGCTTGGCAGGGTCTCTCTCTCTGTCTTAGGTGAAATCTTTTTCTTCTAGCCCCTCTGTACCGAGTATTGGCAAGTTGCAGAGAAGTGGCCTCTTTATAAAAAGTGTGAAACATTGACTTTCCCATCATGAACAGAACAAGCTATGGCCCGTTGGAATTTGGTCCATGTGCCATCGAGACGCGTACAGGCAACTTCGCAGAAGCGGCAACGCCCACTTTACAGTCAATAAAATTGATGGATTTAAAAATAATAAGGTGGAGGCCAATTGAAGAAACCGAATCCAAGAACCCATGGAGGTGCACCTTTTACACGCCCGATTTCTTTCAAGTTTCTTCTTCGTGCTTGTCACATGGCTCTGATCTAATCTATTTTTGATATCAAGCTTACACAAAGCACGACTCCATCTAATTTTATAAGAGTGTCTATCTATCTCTTAACCTAGGTTTGACATTAAAATCTTCATATTAAAAAAATAATAATAATAATAAACATTAAAGAAAGTTCAAAAATCAGGTTGGAACTATTTGGCTGCATAACGGTGATTGCTATTTTCCATAAGTTTTCGTAAAATTAAGTAATATCACGAAAAACCTCAAATTGATACATCAATAATAAATTGTAACGACTCAATTTTCGCTAGACCAAGTTTATAAGCGGAATAGTAATTATCAGGCTTGGATTTATAATGAACACGAATGGGGAAGTAATAAGCTCTAGTGCGATGGATCAATGGGAACTTTGATTAATGGCGCGAAGGCATTTTGACGGAAGTACGAGATTGCGTAAAGTTAGTTTCAATCTCGCAGAGTTTATTAACGTGGAAAATTAGTATTACTAGTGAAATTTGTGGGTGCTCGTTCCTGTATGTGAGTCGTCGGACCTCACATTGCACTTGGCACGGTCTCCCTCTCTCAGGTTAAAAATTTTTTTTCTTCTAGCCCCTTTGTACCGAGTATTGGCAATTTGGATTGCTAATGCTCGCTCATGTCTCTGATATCACCATAGGAACTCACTTCACACTTAGTAGGGTGAGCCAACCCTCTCTCTCTCTCTTGTAATGCTTTTTCATCTAGCGCATCGTGCCGACTGGAGGCAATGGCGCAAGAAGCCAAAGATGTTTCGCACATCTCGAGACAAGTTCGTGACTTTAATATCGAAGTCCCGACAAAGACTTTTGAAGATTTATCAAAAGATCGTGGAAATGCTTTTAATTTGGCAATGACTCGAGATATGAGCCAATTAAATTGACTTTGCTGGCCAGCAGATTCAAGGAGTTCCGGAGTCCACGGGATCGGATGTGTGAGTTTTTGTGATATTCATAGAGATTCGTTGGTTGTTGTGAGAGCAGATCCGATCCCGTTGGACTCCGGAAACTCCTGAATTGCTGGCCAGCAAAAGTTCAATTTAATGGCGCTCATTCTCGAGTCATTGCCAAATTAAAAGCATGTTCCCCGATGTCTTTGAGAAATGTGTGAGATAACGTCTTTGTCGGGACTTCGATATTAAAGTACCGACTTGTCTCGAGATGTTCTGTAAACATCTTTGGTTATCTTGCGCCATTTGCCTCCAGTCGCACTGCTGGAGTGTCTAGATGAAAAAGCATACAAGAGAGAGAGAGAGGGTTGGATCACCCTACTAATGTGAAGTGAGTTCCATGGTGATATCAGAGAACATGAGCGAGCATTAGCAATCCCAAATTGCAATACTCGGTACAAAGGGCTAGAAGAAAAAAATTTAACTGAGAGAGGGCGGACCGGCCAAGGCCAATGTGAGGTCCGACGACTCACCAACAGGAACGAGCACCCACAAATTCACGTAATACAATTTCCAGTTAATAAACCTGCGAGATGAAAAATTTACGCATCTCGTACTTCCGTCAAAATGCCTTCGCGCCACTAATCAAAGTTCAATTGATCCATCGCACTTATGAGTATTATACTTTCCCCATTCGTGTTCATTATAATCCAAGCCTGATAATTACTATTCCGTATAACTTGGTTAGCGAAAATGAGTCGTACAATTTATTATTGATGTATCATTTGAGGTTTAGTGAATACTCATTATCTCTCTCTTCCTCGGATATCACTTATGGAAAATTAGTAATGTACCGTATGCAGCCAAATAGTTCCAACCTGATTTTTGACTTTCTTAAGTTATATATTATTATATTTTTTACATATGAAGATTTCATGTGATATAGTGTAGGTATATTGATAGCTCGGACATTCTTTTTGCGTAATACTGTACTATAAACAATAGATGGCATCGTGCGCTTGTGTAGTAGATGTTATGAGCTAGATAGATATTAGGATTAGATCAGAGCCATGTGACAAGCACAAGAAGTATATGTATTTGAAAGAAATCCGGGCGTGTAAAAAGGGCCACCTCCATGGGTCTTGGATTCGGTTCTCCAATGCCCACCTATTATTTTTAAATCCATCAATTTAGTGACTGTAAAGTGGGCGTTGCTCGCTTCTGCGAAGTTGCCTGTACGCGTCTCGAGGCACATGGACCAAATTCCAACGGGCCATAGCTTGTTTGTTCATGATGGAAAGTCAATGTTTCACATTTTTATAAAGAGGCCACTTCTCTGCACTTGCCAATACTCGGTACAGAGGGGCTAGAAGAAAAGATTTCCACCATAAGACAGAGAGAGAGGTCCCTTCGTGCAAATATTAGTACTATAGGCGGAGCGTCCCCACCTCGGAAAGCTCCACCCATACGGAACGAGTGTAGTCCAAAACACATCTTAGGTGTGTCTATTACATAAAGCGTTTCTCTAGTTGTGTGGGCGAACAGCGATACTCGTCGCGGATTCGCCAAATCTGTCTACACGCCTTTTCAAAACGCCGGCAATTAAATGTTTCATCGAGAAGAAGATCTTGAAAAACCGGGAGAAAGAATCAGTAGATAACCTCCCGCGGGCAATCGATGATCTCTAAGACCTTACAACCAATCTTCTCCAAAAACTACGCTCACGCATGGTGCCTCCGCGAGCTTGCGATTGATTGTGGAAAAACTACTAGTAAATCTAAAGAAGATGGGATGAGGAAGGTGACATTGCCTATCTGTACAAAGAAGCTTTGAAGATTGAAGGAACACCCGGCGTAATCAAGGATGCCATTTGAAACGTGAGCAGACGAAGAAGTTCGGAATCGAGGATATAGAAGGTGCGGAGGCTCTCAAAACACGTTTGTGGCTTTTCAGGGCTCGAGCTGAAGAACTATAGGGAGTCTCCCCGGGGCCCCCCCCCCGGTACCATCTAAACTGTGGAGTGTTGAAAATTAGCACCTTTTGGGCATCAAAGAGGATCTAATGAAAATCATGTAACTATATTCCCAACTCCATTTCCAAATTTAAATAGGAAAGTCTCAAATTCTTCTATTATTTTGTTAAGTCACAAGGATGTCCAATGCTTTCCGTTCCCAATAGGTTATTCTAAAGACTAAATGATCCATGTATATCATTAGCATTCTCTACTTTATGCCTAGACTGAACTTGATGGTGGAATTTCTGTGAGTTTTCCTTGCGTAAAGTCTTTGCATGTCAAAAGAAATAACGCAAATTAGTGTGTAGTAACACATTAATATCGATTTTTCTACGGTATGTGTGTGAGAGTACACGCATTCTAAGTGAGTCCTTAGTACCTTCTATCTTCCTCAACGAAACCTTCGTTATGGATGTTCAGGCTCATAAACTTTATCATGCTCCTAAATTTTGATGTAACATTCAATTTTGTCAAGTCTCTGATGCCAATTAAAGCTTAAGGAAAAATATATACACAGCAAAAAAAGATCAGTTGCCTCATAATAGTAAAGACTAGGTCCCTACATATAGTATATAGACAAGTGCATAACAAATTTAACTGAGCTGTGGAGCAAGGAAGAAAAAGCAAGAGCTGTCGTCCCTTTAAGGCCACTTGCAATTTAAAGCATAGTATTCCGAAATGTCCAATATTCACATCAATAAAATTAGCGAAAGAAAGTCCAGTAAGTGGATTTATTAAGGAATCCCAAATCCCAGCATCGTAGATTATTCATATGATGAAAATGAAAAAACATGAAATAACATTGCTATAGTAATGTGTATGTTATATAACTTGTAACTATTTAGAACAAGATAAAGAATACTGAAAACATTAAAATAATTTGAAGCATAAATTAAGCATGATGGAAAATTGAAGTTCCTCATTTTAGTGCAAATAATAATGTAGCCGACATAAATTTTAGTGTCTTCCGAGAACCCATGAATTTCTAACTCACATATGAAGTTACAAAATTTATGCTGCTCTCCCTCGTAAGTCTCCTCATTTCGGGAAAAAGCAAAAATAAAAGGGGCCGTTTTCTTAGCACTCTTTTTCGTATTGGTTTCTAAGCCGGTCGTCCCTTCAACTATTTCCTTGCAATAATCTAACGCATCGACATCAGACACAAAAGAGAAACGACAAACGTTTGTGAGACTATGCGTATGATATAGAGAACACTTATTATGTACTCAATTTTTGTCGATCACACATAAACTTAAACCCAATAATAAATTCTGTGGCCCTATACATTACATTAGTCCTAACACACCTTTTCTTACATGGGAACAACTCCCATAGCGACCCTTGGTCCGGATCTGACTTTGTAGTTCCCGACATTTGTTGACTGTTACAATTGTATCCTCCGAAATAGTTTTGACCGCGTCCGTATCCCAGCCACAGAATATCTTAGCTAAGTGGTCTGTCGACAGGCAAGGAAATGAATTTGTTACCTTGTCCTCATATTCAAAAACGGGTTCAATTTGCGCACGTGATGGGCATCTAGCGAAGTCAGTTGTTGAATGAGGTTGTGAGGGGAATCTCCAAGCA
>JAGVVM010012001.1:0-18796 GCA_019149425.1 Psidium friedrichsthalianum
CCCAAGAATCCCCCCCTGGATTGTTGACATGGGTCGTATTCCTCCTAGCGACTCATCCGGATCCGCATAAAATGTTTCTTGCTGGTATGGTTTTGGTCCATGAAGAGGTTAGGATCGATCAAATTTTCGTTTAAAAACCATTGGGCTTTTCTTATTGTACTTAACATTTGCATCAAGAACCGAAAAATTTAGGTTCTGTTTCTTCGGACAGATAATGTTTGCATAGCTACTCCGGAAGGAATCAACCACCGTTGATTGATTGCTGTTCATGCCGGGTTAAAGAGAGGAAAAGATGTTGAGAGCAATTGTCGAGTACGGCAATATAAAATCATTTGGTCGAGTACGGAAGGTTCGTGAGTACCCTAAGACTGGGCCCTAAAATATGTGATAGGATAGGTTTCAAGTTTTACGGTATGTATGGTAGATTTTAGGTTCCGAAAAACGAGGAACCTGTACTGGTCATTGGGTTTAAGTTTCAAGTGAAATCTATCCGGAACTTCGGACCGCTCACCCCTACCGTTTACACAAAATAGTGGACATAATTGGATTTGAAAATACCTAGCCTCGTTACGGCGATGCATCAAATGGTGGCTACAATACAACAAAATTCAAGAATTTCTTATCTCATTCTGACCAATCATTTCCTGACCAGAAATCCAATCTATCAAACGTAGTCGTGCTTCGTTTGATTTGTTTAGTTCATTGTCCGCGCATCGTCCACCGTTCATTATGTCTAGATCCAAAACTAGCAAACCCAATGTATCTCGACCGTCGATCTTGCGGGACCCACAAAATCAAAGGTTGGGATTCTCTCGGCTCGGCTCGACGTGTCATCAAGCGTGCTTCATTCGATTCCCGTTTAGTTCATTTTCCGTGCATCTGCGTGTATTGTTCATATCTCGACCGTCGATTTCAAGGGACCCACAAAATCAAAGATTGGGATTCACTCAGCCCAAGTTTCATTACTCTTGCTTTTATTTTGTTTCTGTTTAGTTCAACGTTCGCGGATCTATGTGTATTGTTCACTGTGCCTGGATCCAAAACAAGCTAAGACCCAATGTATGGGAGAAAATTGAAACAAAAGGTCCAAACTTTTTATGTTTTTGCCAATTCAGTCCTAAATCTTTTTCCCTTTACTAATTCAATCCTATTGGCCGAAAATCACTTACGTGAAAGCTGGTCATCTTACGTGGCACTGTCGGCACGAACGTGAATAATTTTTAATAATATTTTTGGTAATTTTGTAAAACAATTTCTATTTTTATATTTTTATATTTTTGCTTTTTGCTTTTTCCTTTTTGGCTTCGAGGCCGCATGCCCTACCGGTTCCTAGGCGAGGGATCGCAGCCCTCGTTGCACAGTGGCTCACAAGGGCTTCGCAGCCCTTGCCCAAGGTCCAGTGGAGCCACCGGCCTCTGAACCCAAAAAGAAAAAAAGGAAATAAAAAAGATTAAAAAATTAAAAAATATTAAAAGTTAACAAAATTTATCCATGTCAGTGCCGGCGGTATCACATAGGACAACCTATGTGACACTGCCGACGTTCACGTCAATGATCTCTACTCAATAAGACTAAATTGGCAAAAGATAAAGCGGTTTAGGATTGAATCAATGAAAGTGCGAAAGACTTAAAGACTCTTTCGACAATTTTCCAATATTTCAACCGTCGATTTTGAAGGGACGAGCAAAATCGAAGATTGGGATTCATCTGGTGCAATAAGAATCTCTCCGCGGTCAGAATGTCGGATTTGGGCGAGGGTTCTTCATGTTTTGAAGTTTGGGGTTTGGGAATGTGGAGAGGAATCCATGGATATGAGGGATTCTCTCCAAATAGGTTCTCTGTGTTTGGACTTTGACAAGCTGATTCAGCTTCAACGTCGTGATAGATAGCAAGAAGATCCATGGATGATTTGGGGAGGATCTCAATGAATGGGAGTGGAGAGCGAGATCTAACTAGGTGTTATCGGTTTCAGGACGGATAAGTTCTACACATTTCATGTGTAACCTATTTTGGGAAGCTTAGGTTTTTTCTTTTAGGTACGTTTGCCATGGTCCTTTCTCTTGTTAGGATTTCGATATCATTTAATGCTTTTGTAGCTTGCAACATTTTCAATATATTGTTGTCTTCACTCGTGGCTAGCTTGATCCTCGAGTGATCTCAATAAATGGGAGTGGAGAGAGGGATCTGACTAGGCGTGATCAGTTTCAGGGTGGATAAGTTTTAAACCTGAAACCTATAACCCACTGGAAACCAAACCTAACCCAACCAGCCTTTTTTTTTTTCTTTTGGTTAGATTTTTTTTCTAATTCCTTGAAACCATAAACTTTTCATGTTGGCTTCATTTGTTTCATGCAAAAGTTTTCTTGGAAATTATTTTTCCTAATTTCTAGCATTTTGGGTGGAAAATATATGGTCAAAGTAAATATTTTTCAGTCAACAGAAAAGAGAAAGATAAAGATAAAGATAAATAATTAAAAAATTCGAATTTAAAAATAAAACAAATGAAAGCAAAAATAGAAAAGCAAAAAATTATTAAAAGGAGTCTATGGAGGAAAATCAAATCCAATTTTCTATACCAAACGACGGAAAATATTTTACAGATCTTTTTCAGGTTTTAGCCAAACACTAAAAAGTATCTTTCGGAAACATTGTATTTTTCATGAACAAACGAAACTTTAACTCAGTGATTTTTTTTTATAACAAGAGCCTTAGTTCAGTGATCAAAAGGTTAAAAACTAGGTAAATGAGCGATGACACTTAGTGATTATTTTTTCTAACAAGCGGCACTGAAATGATTGCTCGAAAAGATTTGCATTAAAGTAAGCATCGTAAGAAAGTTATGCCACTTTAGAGCCCTTTTCTCATAGTACAACGATATTTCTTAAAAAGTAAAAAGTAAATCCATCTATTAAAATATACTCAGAGACCAAAAGTCATTAGATAACTTGACCGTTAATTATAGTTACAAGTAAATTTGCTAAAAGTAATTATAAAGTCTATACAAATATACTTAATCATAGTGGACTTTCACTTACGACATGAGTTTTTAGTGGTAGTTTGGTAACTCGATGCCCAATTAGGGTGCACAGCCTTATTTTTAAGTGTCGAAACCCGAACGTCCTGCTCCCCAATCTCCACAAAATCTTTTTCTTCCCTCGTGAGCGAGAATATCCCGGAATTTTACATTCTACAGTTGAGATGAAATCTTTTAAAGTCATGTTTAGCACCTAGTTTATTATATATGAGAATGAAATATAATTGCAATTTGTTCTTAAGAGCAAAGATAGGGAACCATTTCTCTATCATTGCTTTCTGAGAGAGAGAGAGAGAGAGAGAAGAGAGAGAGAGTCGCCCTGTCGCTCGCAACGGTTTCGCCCTGTGGCTTGCGGTGGCTTAGCCCTCGCCGCTCGCCCTTCCCTTGCGGCGACGGAACACCACACCCGATCCCGCGCAAGCCCTGCCGTCGTCGTTGGACCCTCGGGTTACCCTTGCCACCGCCGCCGTGGCTCTCTGTTTTTCCTTTTGGTTCGTCAAGTAAGCTGATTTTCTCTCTGGAAGACTATGTGTATGCTGCTGAGTTGGTCAGTTGTGTCAAAACAGCGATACGTTTAGAAAAAATGATGGAAAATTGTTAGCCGAAAATTTTGCCTCCGACGGGGCGGGGGTGCCTTGCGTGGGTGATGTGATGGGGGGCGCGGGGCGGTGGCGGGACAAATTCTTCCATCGCAGGGCGGGGGTGAGGGGATCCCCATCCCCGGCCCGCCCCTAAGGTCTGATATGTTCCTAGAACACCAAACCAGGTTGCCAGAGACATCTCTTAAGTGGAATGCGATCCCATTTACTTTTTGGTCTCTTTACTCCTTTCTGCAAGTATCCAAATTGATTACATGATTGACAGTATTCGAGATGAGACAAGATTTTTTTGATTTTTTGAAATGATCCTTATATTTAGGGTAATGGGATGCAATTATTTGTCTAGACTTACAATAATAAACATATTCCGATGATTGACTCTCTTTGAAGTAAGAGTTCCTTATTTACTTGTATTTGCCTAGGATAGATGCGACCAGTGCTATGCACGTCGCCCTGATAGTATTTGTCCAGATGAAAAAGAATTTACCTGTCTTGTGTTTTATTCTAGTAGTTTCTTAACTAATTTCAGTTTAGTGCTTTCTCATCTGATGTACATGAGATGGATCTATCTATCTTCTCGGACAGATAATCGACACATGGGATGGAAGGAGCTATTTTACTTCTTGAGTTTTGCGTTTGCTAAGTCGTATAAGGACGGAAAGATGTTATGTCCTTGTCTTGAATTGTGTCAAGACTTATTAAGCTAAATAAATGTATTTAGTTAAAACTAACTAGTTGATATTTAGTTTATCGATGTAACTTGCGATTGAAAGGTTTGGTCGCAATAAAATAATAAAAGGTATAACTAGCATTCAAACATGACATATTTTGTTTAGTGAGAACGATGTCAATGAAAAATCTAATTCCTTGGCTTAACTAAATATTTTTCAAATACAATAATGCAAACTCAAGCTATATTTAAATTGTTGTACCTTTCTCCTACTAACAAGAAAAAGTGTACTACTTTGATGCTATTATCAAATGCTATAGCGTTAATGTTTTCATAGTCAATGAAAAATAGAAAATTATACTTTTCGAGGTGAGGTTATTACAAGTCTAAGTTATAGGCATAAATTTAAGTAGGATGGTTTCATCGTGATTGCAAACAAAGCCACCTCTGTTCTATCTTTATATTGCCTGAAAGTTGAAACTATTATTGACCTGTAAACTTGAGAACTCCAAATTTACGATTTGCAGTTTTGGAGTTGATTGTAAAGATTGAGGGAACTTGCCATGCTTAAAATCATTTGGTGTTAACTTGTAGCTAGCTATGTCTCTTAGTTGTATCTTTGTATGGACAAAAATGTATGAGTATGGTTCTTTTGTTGCTTGATGTGTTGATTTTTTAACTTCATCATACGATTTATAGAAAGAGGTGATTTATTGGAGTTGAACTACTTTTCTTTTGCTGATATCTCCATCTGTTAATTTATAATTTTTTAATGTGTTAGTATCAACAGCACCAAAAATTGCCTGTTTACATGCAGAACCAACACTTAGAGGACCTTTAGTAACTGTGGTAGTACTCCAGCCGTCGTTTAGGTTGTTTTGGCACCCAGCATTGCTGTAACAACAGTTAAACACACCGGCAGTTGCTTTTCAGGTGCTAAAATAGCATAAAAAGCACCCAATAGTGCTGTTCCTGTGCTGTCTCAACCTGAACGACACCCCTTGGTGCTATTCTTGGGCTGGCCGAACAACAACCTTTAGTGCTGTTTCTAGTCTGATATTAGGTAAACTGCAGCATTTAGCACTCAAATCGATCCTTTCCTTGATTTGGTGAAGCAACCATTTTGTAAAGACTAACCTTCTATTGTTTGGGCAGATTTCTGGATAATGCAAAGGTGAAAAAGAAAAGGAGACAGAGGCATTGAGATAAGTGCAACAATTAAATAGTGGGATGTGGAAGCTCACAGGTTGGTTGATGTCGTCTCCTTTGATTATGTCATCAAACTTTGTGGATTAAAAGCCGTGCTTTTTCAATGTTTATTGAGTTATCACTAGGAGATTCAGAAAATGGAAGAGCTTATTGTGTAATGAGTGACTTCATTCAGCCAAGTCCATTTGAAAATCAGTTAGTTTGTTAGGTCATGTCTATTGTAGAGGAAGGTGAAAGATAAAGGCAAATATGTGCATTTGCAAGGATCAAGAAAGAATGTCACACGTGTGGAGATTCCATGCTGCTTTGAAACTGACTTTGGACATGTCGTTTTCTTTTTACAATATGGTGCACGGTTGTACTTATTCCTTGAAGTGGGCCCTTGCTATACTACAGGACTTGCTCGGATTGTATTGTTGTAGGTTCCCAAAAGGAAAAATGCGTTTTATATGCAATACAGGTGATTCATACAAAAGGTACTCAAGTGGGGCCCTTGCTGTACTACAGGACTTTGCAAAGCATAATTGGTTACAGGTGATCAACTGTGTTATACAGTGACTCACGGTGAGTTTGGACACAGCAGACGACCTTCCAGATAGACGTACCTAGCAACATAGTCTCATCAATGGTAGTGGGAAGTCTAAAGCTATGGACTGATCTGGTCGTAGAAGGATTCCAAAGTCACTCAGTGTCGGCAAGTTCCTTTGCCTCCTCCATGCCACCAACACCTACGTCTGCACTCCCGTGTTGGTAAAAATCGAATCATCATCAAACACCTCGCAGTTTCAAATCCATTCCCTTTTTCTTTTTATATTTATACCAGAAACACAGAATGATAAATTTTTAAAGGAAATTCTTTAGTTAATGGGTGTTGATGATTCTATGTGTCGCAGCCCTACGGCCCAAGCATGCTCCTGACCCTGAACTTGACTGGCGACTTGGTCCTTGTGGAGCGGGTCTCCACCTGGCTCGGCAAAGTGGATCGAGGTGACATTGTGCTCTTGCGCTCTTCAGAGGATCCAAGGAAGACTCTGATCAAGCGCATCGTGGGCGTGGAAGGCGATACTGTTACTTACCTCATGGATCCCAAGAACAGTGATGCATCGAGAACTTGTGTGGTACTTCTGACCAGCTTTCTTGATTTTGTTCATTTTGATTTCTTTGCTTTGGATTGGATTCTGGCGATTCATTGAACTAGTTAGCGATGTTTGCTCAGTTCTAAATAGTATGTGCTGGTTGATGAAGCTTCTTGATGAATTTTGTATGTCTTGAACCGTTATTGTTGTTGTTTTAATGAGAGGTTGCTGGGTACTATGGAACAAGTTGACATAATTCGCAGTTGCTCTGCTGTCAATTCCACTTCCTTTTGGAGAGGCGTGTCAAGTTTTCCTTTATTTTGTTATTTTCTGGTGTGCTGTTAAAATTGATGTCTTTGGTTTCCTTGTCAGAGTTATAAAGAAAGTGTATGGTTCATGTTATTATTATTTTTTTTTACTATTCTCCCTGTAATATCTCAAAAAGTTTACTTTTATTACTCCACTTTGCATTTTTGCCCGTGTATTGTGATTACAATAAGTGAAATATCATCTGGAGTCCCCATGTCTATGTAGGTTCCTCGGGGAAATGTATGGGTTCAAGGAGATTACATATATAATTCTAGAGATTCACGAACTTTTGGGGCTGTGCCCTATGGTCTTGTAGAAGGCAAATTATTCTGGAGGGTGAGCATGCTTATCCATTGGACATTTCGGCATATTATTTTCCCTTTTCTCCATACTTCTGTTTTACTATTATGTCAAGGCCTTGAAGCTAGTACTGTATTGATTCCACTAGATCTTTCTCTATATTTAACTTTTGTATAGCTTGCAGATATTTTTGGAGATTGTATAACTTGAGATTTTTTTAGAGTGATATCTGGTAAGTGGATTATGGGCAGAGAACATCTGTGAACTTGCATTTGCTTTGTACGAGAAGAAGTTCATGCAGTCATTCTCTGGTTGAACAAAACTATGATGGGTGTTTAATTAGGAAAAAGGGTGCTTTATGATAGTATTCCATTGCCGTTGATCTGTCTGGCCAGCCTCAATTGAAACAAAATCAATGTACCTTGCTAGATGGGTAGCTGCAACTGCATGCAGATTTGTGTACTAGACTTAGAGATTGAGATGTCATCCGTATTGAAAGGCGATGAGGGATGACTCTATAGAATTCCCTCGGTACAACATAAGTTATGGGATTGGTACACTTAGGGTGGGTTGGTTAGCATTAGGGGCTTTCAGTCCTCAAAGCCCCTTGGGAAAATGAACCGTTGGTTCAGCTTTAGAGCATTTGGCCAAATGCTGCTTGGGAATGCTGAAAGCCCAATGTTAGGGACTAGCGGGCTTTAGCATTTGGCTATGCTAAAATAATTTTTTTTTTCCCTAACCCCCACAATGGTAAAAATTACAAACTCATTTGCAAAGTTATTTTAGCAAATAATATGTAATCCAAACCCGTTTTAAAATCAGTTTTTTCCAAATGCAATTAGCATTTTTCCAAAGCTCTTTAGGCTAAGGACATTTGCATTTCACCAAAGCCCATTTGAAATGTTGAACCAAACCCACCCTTAGAGATTGAGATGTCATTCATGTTGAAAGGCAACGAGGGACGACTCTTTTTGTATTTTCTTGAGTGCAACGGCAACTTCACCACCCCTCACATGTTTCCTCATATTTGACTCATAATAACTGGCAGCCCTTGGAAAGATGGAAGATCATGTTGTACCTTCTGAAATGATTTTGATATTACAAGCCTAATAAGCCATAATATCAAGGGAGCCAAAAGACATTTGAACTTGAGCCCATGTCCGTGCACGAGGGTGCACACTTATGTGGAAGCGGGGTGTTCTTTTAGTCATTAGAATGCTGTGTTCCCCAGCTTCCTTTTGGACCATGTAGTGAAATGAAGTAATTCAGTTTTCTCCTTTGATTGTTTGTAAGCCAACAAAAATTTTCTGGAATGCTTATTCTCTTCAAGATATCTAACTTTTTTGCTTCCTTGCATGAATATGTTGTTTGGGCCAAGAGGCCTCTTTCCTCATTGCTTTTCTTATGCGCAATTAAAACTTCTGAGAAAAATGCATAGATCTCTACTTGATCCTGCCCTATGCCCCACTTAATTGAAATGATTCTGTCAGCAGATATTGCCACTCAAAAGCTTTGGCTCTCTACATGGAAAAGCCAAAGAAAATTCGTAGGCCTTTGAGGTACGTTTTATTTTGTTTCAATCTATGCAGGGACTGCTGCTTTTGGATTTTGATTAATTGATTTAGCTTGTTTTATTATCATCAAGATCTGGTGCCATCCTACTTTGGAGTAAAATCTAGATTGAGTTTCTTGTAAGATTATTATAGTGCATATCCAAAGATGGCGACGTACGCTTGCTTCAAAATTGTCAGCGTTTTTTTTTTTTCTTTCCTTTTTTACATGATAGATAAGATTTCATTAAGAAGGTACCAAGGGGGTACCTCCTTATCCACCATAAGTGTATGAATATGTACTTAGTGGCTGTACCTAAGTGAAGAGTATAAATTTAGTTATCCTAAAAGAATCTAAGATGATTAAAATCCTTGAAATGCCTTTTTGTTCCTAATCCTCTCTCTCTCTCCAAATGAGCCAATATACGAGGAGAGGAATCATCATGCTGCGATGACATGTGTTTTTTTATATGGGTCATTATCATATAGGTGCTTTTATTCTAGCTCATATGGAAGGACAAATTCTCTCTCCTTTAAGCAAATGCCACTATGCTGTCTATGGCCACGCAGGGCTGTATTAGCCTTAGTGAAATCCTTCTTTAATTTTTTCCCTTTTAGGTAACTAGATAAGATGCAGTAAGATGAGATCATTGTACACGTCTCGAGTCTAGCACATTTGGTTGGATGTTGTGATGCCTGTTCTCCTCCTTAGCGAAGTTATATCATCAGAACACTTGTGTAGTTTCATGGGTACTAAATTGCATCTTCCCCAACTCCAGCGGATGCATTTCTGTGCAACTAATCCTTGTGCTTGAATTGTAGGCATGGGAGGAAAGTTCTATTGTCGAGAAGATTGTCGCCAATATAGATGATGCCTAGCGCACTTTTGATCCTAAATCATCAGCACATATTCTCTCCCATGGATGCAATTTTTACTTACAAACTGTTCGATCCCTGAGGATCTAATAGTTAGGGAACGATATTCAGGAATTTCCGTCATTTGAATTGTCAAAGTTTGTTCTAAATATTCCATTAAATAAGATTAGAAATGTCTAGAAAAGGCCATAGATTTGTTCCATATTAGAAATAACTAGAAGATTATGTGGTGTGTGTGTGTGTGTGTGGTGTGTATATATATATATTAACACATAGATTTACGTATTATGAGGGTAGACGAGGATTAAAAATCAACTTGTATCCGGTTCTGAAATCAAATTCGACGAATTGTTCATTGACTTAGATTGACCACGGTGCTCGTGGTAAGGGAGTTATTCTACATTTTAAAAAGTGAACGACTCATCTATTTTTCATATGAAATGGTTTTTTTTATTTATTGGAATAGCAAAAAATTATATGGATTAAAAGAATCAGTTTCTATGTTAGAATCATACGGTCTCGTGCATAATACATGTACTTATCCGCAAAATCTTTGAGGATGCCCCGCACTAATCAATTTTGTAAGTTCTTTTGAGCAAAAGTTTATGTTCAAATATCTGACTGTTTGGGTGAAAACATCATTCAAGGATCTATTAGTCTTCGTTAGAATCAAACTTGTATTTTTGTTCTGTAATTGACAAAGTAAAAGGACCAAGTAGCAAAAGTTGAAGTCCGAATGTTGTTCGAGGATTGCACATAATAAATAAACTCGAATATCACTCACCGTCTCTAAGATAGGCTTTATTCTTTGATCGCAGCACTGCCAAGTATGCTGAAAAAAATTGTTGTTAGAACACAATGTGACCGTTATGTTGAGTAATGGCAATCATCAGAGGTCTTTCTATCTAATTATGCCTGAAAACAAGATATTGAGTCCAGGGTGAACTTGTTTTAGTTGGGGCGAATGTGCATCATCATCTGCTTATGTATCGCTTTAAGTCAAAATCGAGTTATATTCGATGATTTAATGCAGTGATTAGTTTCTAGATTCTCGATGATTAAGTACAACACCTACTTATCTTAAAAGTGCAAAGGCACCGCAAGCTAAATTTCGAAAATGAACCGAATTTCTCACCTAATACTCGAGAAAATTGCGACCACGATGAACCATTTCAGGAACAAAAAGGTGAAGATTCTACTACCAAGAACTAGTTAGATGATTTACTAGTATTTTCCAATTCCTCAAATGATGCACCTGGCAACTCAAGCTCATGTGCTTCAAGCTCCTCCACAGGTCTGTCCACAACCGTCACTTCCACGAGAGATGGCCATTGTTCGAAACCGACGGTTCCGGTCGTAACCTATCATGAACTGAAACGGAACCAGAACCGGAACTTTAAGGCGGTCCGGTTTTGGTTCATGAACCGGCGGTTCGGGCCGGTTCAAGGCCCATTCCGGTTCTGGGTTTGAGCCGGTCGGACGGAACAGTCGGAACCCAGTAGTTCCATCCGGTTCACAATCGGTTTTTAAATAACAATTTATGAAATAAAAAATAAATTTTTAAAAATTAAATTATGAATAATAAATAATATTTAAAAATTTATTTTTTATTTCATAAATTGTTTTTAAAAAAACGATTGTGAACCGGATGGAATACTGGTTCCGACGGTTCCGTCCGGCTCAAACCAGAACCGGAATGGGCCTTGAACCGGCCGGAACCGCCGGTTCATGAACCAAAACCGGAACCGCCTTAAAGTTCCGGTTCTGGTTCCGGTTCAGTTCATGATAGGTTACGAACGGAACCGTCGTTTCGAACAATGGCCATCTCTCGTTGGAAGTGACGGTTGGTGGACAGACCTGTGGAGGAGTTGAAGCACATGAGCTTGAGTTGCCAGGTGCATCATTTGAGGAATTGAAAAAATACTAGTAAATCATCTAACTAGTTCTTGGTAGTAGAATCTTCACCTTTTTGTTCCTGAAATGGTCATCGTGGTCGCAATTGTCTCGAGTATTAGTGAGAAAATTCGGTTCATTCGCAAATTTAGCTTTGCGGTGCCTTTGCACTTTTAAGATAAGTAGTGTTGTAACTTAAATCATCGAGAATCTAGAAACTATCACTGCATTAAATCATCGAATATAACTCGATTTTGACTTAAAGCGATACATAAGCAGATGATATGCACATTCGCCCCAACTAAAACAAGTTCACCTGGACTCAATATCTTGTTTTCAGCATAATTAGATAGAAAGACCTCTGATGATTGCTTAATTACTCAACATAACGGTCACATTGTGTTCTAACAACAATTTTTTTCAGCATACTTGGCATGCTGCGATCAAAGAATAAAGCCTATCTTAGAACGGTGAGTGATATTCGAGTTTATTATTATGTCAATCCATCGAACAACATTCGGACTTCAACTTTTGCTACTTGGTCCTTTTACTTTGTCAATTACAGAAACAAAAATACAAGTTTGATTCTAACGAAACTATAGATCCTTGAATGATGTTTCACCCAAACAGTCAGATATTTGAACATAAAACTTTTGCTCAAAAGAACTTAAAATTGATTAGTGCGGGCATCCTCAAAGATTTTTGCGGATAAGTACATGTATTATGCACGAGACCGTATGATTCTAACATAGAAACTGATTCTTTTAATCCATATAATTTTTGCTATTCCAATGAAATAAAAAAAACCATTTCATATGAAAAATAGATGAGTCGTTCACTTTTTAAAATGTAAGAATAACTCCCTTACCACGAGCACCGTGGTCAATCTAAGTCAATGAACAATCGTCGAATTTGATTTTCAGAACCGGATACAAGTTGATTTTAATTCCTCGTTCTACCCTCATAATACGTAAATCTATGTGTAATATATATATATACACACACACACACACACACACACACACAAATCTTCTAGTTATTTCTAATATGGAACAAATCTATGGCCTTTTCTAGACATTTCTAATCTTATTTAATGGAATATTTAGAACAAACTTTGACAATTCAAATGACGGAAATTCCTGAATATCGTTCCCTAACTATTAGACCTCAGGGATCGAAACAGTTTGTAAGTAAAAATTGCATCCATGGGAGAGAATATGTGCTGATGATTTAGGATCAAAAGTGCGCTAGGCATCATCTATATTGGCGACAATCTTCTCGACAATAGAACTTTCCTCCCATGCCTACAATTCAAGCACAAGGATTAGTTGCACAGAAATGCATCCGCTGGAGTTGGGGAAGATGCAATTTAGTACCCATGAAACTACACAAGTGTTCTGATGATATAACTTCGCTAAGGAGGAGAACAGGCATCACAACATCCAACCAAATGTGCTAGACTCGAGACGTGTACAATGATCTCATCTTACTGCATCTTATCTAGTTACCTAAAAGGGAAAAAATTAAAGAAGGATTTCACTAAGGCTAATACAGCCCTGCGTGGCCATAGACAGCATAGTGGCATTTGCTTAAAGGAGAGAGAATTTGTCCTTCCATATGAGCTAGAATAAAAGCACCTATATGATAATGACCCATATAAAAAAACACATGTCATCGCAGCATGATGATTCCTCTCCTCGTATATTGGCTCATTTGGAGAGAGAGAGAGGATTAGGAACAAAAAGGCATTTCAAGGATTTTAATCATCTTAGATTCTTTTAGGATAACTAAATTTATACTCTTCACTTAGGTACAGCCACTAAGTACATATTCATACACTTATGGTGGATAAGGAGGTACCCCCTTGGTACCTTCTAATGAAATCTTATCTATCATGTAAAAAGGAAAGAAAAAAAAAAAACGCTGACAATTTTGAAGCAAGCGTACGTCGCCATCTTTGGATATGCACTATAATAATCTTACAAGAAACTCAATCTAGATTTTACTCCAAAGTAGGATGGCACCAGATCTTGATGATAATAAAACAAGCTAAATCAATTAATCAAAATCCAAAAGCAGCAGTCCCTGCATAGATTGAAACAAAATAAAACGTACCTCAAAGGCCTACGAATTTTCTTTGGCTTTTCCATGTAGAGAGCCAAAGCTTTTGAGTGGCAATATCTGCTGACAGAATCATTTCAATTAAGTGGGGCATAGGGCAGGATCAAGTAGAGATCTATGCATTTTTCTCAGAAGTTTTAATTGCGCATAAGAAAAGCAATGAGGAAAGAGGCCTCTTGGCCCAAACAACATATTCATGCAAGGAAGCAAAAAAGTTAGATATCTTGAAGAGAATAAGCATTCCAGAAAATTTTTGTTGGCTTACAAACAATCAAAGGAGAAAACTGAATTACTTCATTTCACTACATGGTCCAAAAGGAAGCTGGGGAACACAGCATTCTAATGACTAAAAGAACACCCCGCTTCCAAATAAGTGTGCACCCTCGTGCACGGACATGGGCTCAAGTTCAAATGTCTTTTGGCTCCCTTGATATTATGGCTTATTATGGCTTGTAATATCAAAATCATTTCAGAAGGTACACATGATCTTCCATCTTTCCAAGGGCTGCCAGTTATTATGAGTCAAATATGAGAAACATGTGAGGGGTGGTGAAGTTGCCGTTGCACTCAAGAAATACAAAAAGAGTCGTCCCTCGTTGCCTTTCAACATGAATGACATCTCAATCTCTAAGGGTGGGTTTGGTGAACATTTCAAATGGGCTTGGTGAAATGCAAATGTCCTTAGCCTAAAGAGCTTTGGAAAATGCTAATTGCATTTGGAAAAAACTGATTTAAAAACGGGTTTGGATTACATATTATTTGCTAAAAATAACTTTGCAAATGAGTTTGTAATTTTTACCATTGTGGGGGTTAGTTTTGGAAAAAAAAAAAATTATTTTAGCATTCAGCCAAATGCTAAAAGCCAATGCTAGTCCCTACTAACATTGGGCTTTCAGCATTCCCAAGGCCAGCATTTGGCCAAATGCTGCCTAAAGCTGAAACCAAACGGTTCAGCATTTTCCCAAGGGGCTTTGAGGACTGAAAGCCTTGGGAATGCTAACCAAACCCACCCTAAGTGTACCAATCCCATAACTTATGTTGTACCGAGGGAATTCTATAGAGTCATCCCTCATCGCCTTTCAATACGGATGACATCTCAATCTCTAAGTCTAGTACACAAATCTGCATGCAGTTGCAGCTACCCATCTAGCAAGGTACATTGTTGTTTCAAATTGAGGGCTGGCCAGACAGATCAACGCAATGGAATACTATCATAAAGCACCCTTTTTCCTATTAAACACCCATCATAGTTTTGTTCAACCAGAGAGAATGACTGCATGAACTTCTTCTCGTACAAAGCAAATGCAAGTTCACAGATGTTCTCTGCCCATAATCCACTTACCAGATATCACTCTAAAAAAATCTCAAGTTATACAATCTCAAAAATATCTGCAAGCTATACAAAAGTTAAATATAGAGAAAGATCTAGTGGAATCAATACAGTACTAGCTTCAAGGCCTTAAACATAATAGTAAAACAGAAGTATGGAGAAAAAAGGGAAAATAATATGCCGAAAGGCAATGGAAAGCATGCTCACCCTCCAGAATAATTGCCTTCTACAAGACCATAGGGCACAGCCCCAAAAGTTCGTGAATCTCTAGAATTATATATGTAATCTCCTTGAACCCATACATTTCCCCGAGGAACCTACATAGACATGGGGACTCCAGATGATATTTCACTTATTGTAATCACAATACACGGGCAAAAATGCAAAGTGGAGTAATAAAAGTAAACTTTTGAGATATTACAGGGAGAATAGTAAAAAAAAAATAATAATAACATGAACCATACACTTTCTTTATAACTCTGACAAGGAAACCAAAGACATCAATTTTAACAGCACACCAGAAAATAACAAAATAAAGGAAAACTTGACACGCCTCTCCAAAAGGAAGTGGAATTGACAGCAGAGCAACTGCGAATTATGTCAACTTGTTCCATAGTACCAGCAACCTCTCATTAAAACAACAACAATAACGGTTCAAGACATACAAAATTCATCAAGAAGCTTCATCAACCAGCACATACTATTTAGAACTGAGCAAACATCGCTAACTAGTTCAATGAATCGCCAGAATCCAATCCAAAGCAAAGAAATCAAAATGAACAAAATCAAGAAAGCTGGTCAGAAGTACCACACAAGTTCTCGATGCATCACTGTTCTTGGGATCCAGAGGTAAGTAACAGTATCGCCTTCCACGCCCACGATGCGCTTGATCAGAGTCTTCCTTGGATCCTCTGAAGAGCGCAAGAGCACAATGTCACCTCGATCCACTTTGCCGAGCCAGGTGGAGACCCGCTCCACAAGGACCAAGTCGCCAGTCAAGTTCAGGGTCAGGAGCATGCTTGGGCCGTAGGGCTGCGACACATAGAATCATCAACACCCATTAACTAAAGAATTTCCTTTAAAAATTTATCATTCTGTGTTTCTGTATAAATATAAAGAAAAAGGGAATGGATTTGAAACTGCGAGGTGTTTGATGATGATTCGATTTTTACCAACACGGGAGTGCAGACGTAGGTGTTGGTGGCATGGAGGAGGCAAAGGAACTTGCCGACACTGAGTGACTTTGGAATCCTTCTACGACCAGATCAGTCCATAGCTTTAGACTTCCCACTACCATTGATGAGACTATGTTGCTAGGTACGTCTATCTGGAAGGTCGTCTGCTGTGTCCAAACTCACCGTGAGTCACTGTATAACACAGTTGATCACCTGTAACCAATTATGCTTTGCAAAGTCCTGTAGTACAGCAAGGGCCCCACTTGAGTACCTTTTGTATGAATCACCTGTATTGCATATAAAACGCATTTTCCTCCTTTTGGGAACCTACAACAATACAATCCGAGCAAGTCCTGTAGTATAGCAAGGGCCCCACTTCAAGGAATAAGTACAACCGTGCACCATATTGTAAAAAGAAAACGACATGTCCAAAGTCAGTTTCAAAGCAGCATGGAATCTCCACACGTGTGACATTCTTTCTTGATCCTTGCAAATGCACATATTTGCCTTTATCTTTCACCTTCCTCTACAATAGACATGACCTAACAAACTAATGATTTTCAAATGGACTTGGCTGAATGAAGTCACTCATTACACAATAAGCTCTTCCATTTTCTGAATCTCCTAGTGAATAACTCAATAAACATTGAAAAAGCACGGCTTTTAATCCACAAAGTTTGATGACATAATCAAAGGAGCCGACATCAACCAACCTGTGAGCTTCCACATCCCACTATTTAATTGTTGCACTTATCTCAATGCCTCTGTCTCCTTTTCTTTTTCACCATTTGCATTATCCAGAAATCTGCCCAAACAATAGAAGGTTAGTCTTTACAAAATGGTTGCTTCACCAAATCAAGGAAAGGATCGATTTGAGTGCTAAATGCTGCAGTTTACCTAATATCAGACTAGAAACAGCACTAAAGGTGTTGTTCGGCCAGCCCAAGAATAGCACCAAGGGGTGTCGTTCAGGTTGAGACAGCACAGGAACAGCACTATTGGGTGCTTTTTATGCTATTTTAGCACCTGAAAAGCAACTGCCGGTTGTTTAACTGTTGTTACAGCAATGCTGGGTGCCAAAACAACCTAAACGACGGCTGGAGTACTACCACAGTTACTAAAGGTCCTCTAAGTGTTGGTTCTGCATGTAAACAGGCAATTTTGGTGCTGTTGATACTAACACATTAAAAAATTATAAATTAACAGATGGAGATATCAGCAAAAAGAAAAGTAGTTCAACTCCAATAAATCACCTCTTTCTATAAATCGTATGATGAAGTTAAAAAATCAACACATCAAGCAACAAAAGAACCATACTCATACATTTTTGTCCATACAAAGATACAACTAAGAGACATAGCTAGCTACAAGTTAACACCAAATGATTTTAAGCATGGCAAGTTCCCTCAATCTTTACAATCAACTCCAAAACTGCAAATCGTAAATTTGGAGTTCTCAAGTTTACAGGTCAATAATAGTTTCAACTTTCAGGCAATATAAAGATAGAACAGAGGTGGCTTTGTTTGCAATCACGATGAAACCATCCTACTTAAATTTATGCCTATAACTTAGACTTGTAATAACCTCACCTCGAAAAGTATAATTTTCTATTTTTCATTGACTATGAAAACATTAACGCTATAGCATTTGATAATAGCATCAAAGTAGTACACTTTTTCTTGTTAGTAGGAGAAAGGTACAACAATTTAAATATAGCTTGAGTTTGCATTATTGTATTTGAAAATATTTAGTTAAGCCAAGGAATTAGATTTTTCATTGACATCGTTCTCACTAAACAAAATATGTCATGTTTGAATGCTAGTTATACCTTTATTATTTTATTGCGGACCAAACCTTTCAATCGCAAGTTACATCGATAAACTAAATATCAACTAGTTAGTTTTAACTAAATACATTTATTTAGCTTAATAAGTCTTGACACAATTCAAGACAAGGACATAACATCTTTCCGTCCTTATACGACTTAGCAAACGCAAAACTCAAGAAGTAAAATAGCTCCTTCCATCCCATGTGTCGATTATCTGTCCGAGAAGATAGATAGATCCATCTCATGTACATCAGATGAGAAAGCACTAAACTGAAATTAGTTAAGAAACTACTAGAATAAAACACAAGACAGGTAAATTTTTTCATCTGGACAAATACTATCAGGGCGACGTGCATAGCACTGGTCGCATCTATCCTAGGCAAATACAAGTAAATAAGGAACTCTTACTTCAAAGAGAGTCAATCATCGGAATATGTTATTAGTAAGTCTAGACAAATAATTGCATCCCATTACCCTAAATATAAGGATCAATTTCAAAAAATCAAAAAAATCTTGTCTCATCTCGAATACTGTCAATTCATGTAATCATTTGGATACTTGCAGAAAGGAGTAAAGAGACCAAAAAGTAAATGGATCGCATTCCACTTAAGAGATGTCTCTGGCAACCTGGTTTGGTGTTCTAGGAACATATCAGACCTTAGGGGCGGGCCGGGGATGGGGATCCCTCACCCCCGCCCTGCGATGGAAGAATTTGTCCCGCCACCGCCCGCGCCCCCCATCACATCACCCCACGCAAGGCACCCCCGCCCCGTCGGAGGCAAAATTTTCGGCTAACAATTTTCCATCATTTTTTCTGACAAACGTA
>JAGVVM010012003.1:0-22266 GCA_019149425.1 Psidium friedrichsthalianum
AAATTAGCAAATTAAAAGGTTAAGAATTGAATTGGAAAAACTACAACAAGTTTTATGATTTTTTTGGACAACTTTTTCGTCCAAGCAAAGATCGATCAAGAAATTGAAATCAGATGGAGCTCGATTCTAACAAGCAAAGTTAGCGAGCTCAAGTAGTCACCAAGAGAGAGGGAGTCCCGAAGAGAAGGGAGAGAGGATGGAAGAGGGAGTTAGGAGTCAGATCCGCTTTGTTACTTGAGTTGTAAATGAATTGTAAAAAGTTTTTAACATCCTCGTTTTTGGTTTTTTATCTTTGAGCCACATTATAAGTTTGAAATGATCTCTATATGGCTTATCTTAATAAATTTACCCTTTTTTTTTTGTGACCCATTTCGATGGTCCTAACTTTAACACAAATGAGGAGTCGAAATAGAATGTAACACTAGCGGAGTCGATCATTTTCGGGATGTGTTATTTCTTGAAAATAAGTGTTACACTAGATAGTAGGAGTTATGTTCGGGATGCATAACCCACGAGTAATTGTTTGCATGTAACCGTTGATTAGGGCTATATAAACATACATTGTATCTATCGTGTGAAGGTTCAACCAATCACTCAAAGTACGAATATCGTCAAATAATTACCACAAATAGATGCCTCACTTCATTTTTACGAGGAAGAATCAACGAATTTGGCATTCGACGGCATTGAAACTTAATTTAAGAGAATGATTTGAAGGCCAAGGCTTTGGCGATTTGTTTGAATTGGCAATAAAATTGTCTAAATAAGAGCAATTGCTTAAAAAAAAAGAGAGATAAGAAGCCATTTCGAGATTTTAAATCAAGATGTCACTTTAATTTATAATTATGAATTGAAAATGAATGTGAGCAGATGAAGGCATGGAAGTAGTCGTGGCAAAAATGGCACTCAGCAAGCCTTAAAGGCTGTCAAGCTAATGAGCCCGAACTCGAGCAATCGAGGCTTGGAGCTTAGATGTTTGGGCAGTCGCGGTCGCAAGTGAGAAGAGAAGAGTGGCCTTGGCCACGAGCTGAAATTAGAGTGGATCCAGTGGCCATGGCCATGGTCGAGAGCTTGTATATGGCCGCCATGGCCGAGAGAGAGAGAACAAACTTCGGTGTCATCGAGTTAGTGTTGGATGGAGGAGCGTCTGTATGCGACGCCGACACAAAGGCTCAGAAGCCAGTTCATTAGGTCGAGCGAAATCGGCCACCAGAAGTGGCTCAACACAGGTGTAGAGCGAAGAAGAAAGTGAGAAAATAAAATAAAAAATGAAAAATGAAAAGAAGACAAAAAAACATTTGTCCCGAGATGAAAGTTGCTTTGACCAACCCACCCATCGGTGGCCCAGCTGGTTTGCGTTCTGGTCCTTTCACGAGAGGTCATGAGTTCGAACCTTGCTGGGTACTGGTGATTTAAGCGGAGGGTCGTGGCGGTGGGATGCTGCGCTAGCCCTCCCGGAGGATTAGTCAAGGTGCGCGATCCGTATGGACGCTGGCCCGGACACCTTCGATACAAAAAAAAAAAAAAGTTGCTTTGACCATGGCTTAATTGAAACAAGAGTTTACTTTAGAGTTCAAGAGAACGATCCCATTTCAGTATCCTATTTGGAAGTTTTCTTGAAAATCGTTTTGCTTCGAATTTTCGGGCCAGCGGTGAATTGGACCAAGTTCACATGCCTTGTGTAATAACACTTGCTAATAATTTCCGAAACAAAATGCTAGTTACTTAGGGTGCGCATGACAACCATTCTGTTCCAGAAATAATTTCTGGAACAGAAATAGATTTTTCTATTTTTGCCAGAAACAAAAATTTTTTGTTTCTGATTTTGGGCCAAAATCTATTTCTGGAACAGATTTTTGTTCCAGAAATAGAAAAATAGATTTGCGTTGCCAAACGAGTTTCTGTTCCAAACCTATTTCTGGAATAGATTTGGAACAGAAACAAAGAAATAAAAACGTTGTCATGCGCGCCTTAAAAAGCTGGATTAGGTGCGGGTTAAATCTGGATCGGATGCTCCATGGATCGCTAAAAAAAATTATCATAGAAACGAGTCAATTTGGATCCGATCCACTTACTTGGCGGGTTTACCGACAAGGTTTGCGCCCAAATGCCCGGGACGGGTAAGCCGGTTCTTATCGAAAATTCGGGGCGAATCCTACCGCGACGCCACGTGTGGTTGACTCTGGAAAATTGGCTTTCCTTCGCGCTGTCCATCATCAGGAAATATAACTGCGAAGAAAAACTGCGAGTTGCTCTTGCTCTTCAGGACAACATAACGTGTAAACAAAGTCCGCTTCCCTTCTTCGTCACTTCACCGCCCCCCCACCGTTGCTGTACATATCGGGCGTCGTAGGGAAAGGAGGAATCGGTAGTTCCTGTTGTGTGTCCTCCCGCGATCGGAGCTTCGTTCTCTTTTAGAATCGTGTGCACAGTGTCGTTCGGAGCGATCGCGTCGCGTGAGTAAGGATCTTTCGTTTGAGTGAGAGATTGATTGGAGTGTTGTGGTCGCAGAGTGTCGAGATACGACTTGTTCGAGATTTCGTTTGTTCGAGGAAATGGTGCGGTCATCGTCCCCTGGATCACCTGCGGAGCCGGAAGCTCCGACCCTTTTGCCAGGCCTCCCCAATGACGTCGGAGCTTTGGTGCTTGCCTTCGTTCCTTATCCACATCAGGGTCGTCTCAGGGCCACCTGCAAGTCCTGGCGTGTCTTTTTCTCCTCCAAGGCCTTGATTTCGCTTCGCCACCGTAACCCTAAGGCCCTCTCTCACCTCCTCTGCATCTTCCCTCAGGACCCTTCGATTGCCTCTCCTTACCTCTTTGACCCGCGCTCCCTGGCCTGGCGCCCTCTGCCTCCTCTCCCCCCAAATCCTCAGGTCTATGGTCTGTGCAATTTTACTTCCGTTTCTATCGGCCCCCACTTGTACGTGCTCGGTGGGTCGCATTTCGATACCCGGTCCTATCCTCTCGATCGCCCTTTGCCTTCTTCCTCGATGTTCCGGTTTAATTTCTTCACCAACAGGTGGGACAGGCTCGCCCCGATGATTTCCCCACGTGGGAGCTTCGCTTGCGCAGCTTTTCCCAATTCAGACCAGATTTTGGTTGCCGGTGGTGGGTCTCGGCACAACATGTTCGGGGCAGCCGGTACTAGAATGAGTTTGGTGGAGAGGTATGATATTGAGAGGGATGAATGGGTTGCATTGGATGGGCTTCCTAGATGCAGGGCGGGGTGTGAGGGTTTTCTGGTGGGAGCGGTGAACATAGGGAGTTCTGGGTGATGGGTGGGTATGGCCAGTCCAGGACTATCTCGGGTGTGTTTCCGGTTGATGAGTATTACAGGGATGCTGTGGTGCTTGAGTTGAATGATGGGGGTTGTGATTTCGGGAAGTGGAGGGAGGTGGGGGATATGTGGGAAGAAGGTGAGAGAACGAGATTGGGGAAAATTGTTGTTCTTGATGATAATGAACGGGGCATGCCTGGCATATTTATGCTTGATGAGAATGATCTCTTCAGGTACATCAATTTACTCGAACAATCTAGCTGGTCCTTTTCATTTATTTATGTATTCTATTTCTTTGTGTATTCTATCTGTGAGCTTCCACTTTTCAAACTAGCACCGTATGTTTTTGGATATGTACGTTTATTGTTATCTTTACGCTTCGATATGATGGGACACATCTTTGATCCAACTATGACATTAGAATGCTACACTTGATTTTGCAAGGAATTTGGAAAAATGGCACTAAAGCTGAATTTGTTAGTTATATAGGGATTGAGTAATGATACTTGTGTTCTAGGTTTGTCATTATTGCCAATGCTCTCACTGTCATCAGTGAGCTAGATCCGTTAGGCAATTAAGTTGTTTGGATATTTCATTCAATCAGAATTTCAGACGAATCAATTATGAGTGGAGATAATAGTTCCAATAGGATTCATAATGATGAGTTCTTGTCTCTTGACACCTTGGCATATGTGGTGCCTAATTAGAGTGCTTGAGAAAGAGCAATTTACATTTCACCTTTCTGAAAACGGGTGCAACTTCTGAACTCATGGTAATGAATTATCATCTTTACTTTATAGAGCATTCATTACAAAATCTTTGATCAAGGATATGTGATATATCTTTTTTCTTTCCTTTCTTGTTAAAGTGGAAACACTTAGCCTGTTTGTTTATACTTTTTAATAAGCAAGAGCAATTTCTTGCTTTCCCGCCATAATTTATAATGTTATCAAAATTTTAAGAAATTATGAAAAAATTAAATGTGAGTATACGTGCTAGCATCTGTATATTTTGAAATTTTTGGGGGTTTTGTTCATAAAAAAGTCAAAGTGCATCAGCTGCAAGGTTTAGAATAAGAAAAAAGCTGAAGTAGAAGTCTACCCAGACGCTCATTGACTTGCTCGCTAAGCTCTGTTGCTTACTGGTTTTGAATGGAAGATAATTCTTGAGCTACTTATCCCTATGTATTTTCTGCATCTTCTTGTATGTTTTTGCCGACTATGGTGTGTCCTTAGATTTTTTTTTTCCCCCTAACTTTTAGATATTGAGCCCTTGTCTGTTTAATGTACTTGCTGATGGATGTTAGTTGGATGCTGTCTGATAGATTGAATGCTTATAAAGGAAAACAAGCAGGTGTGCAAAATTAACGGATTATCATGCCAATTAGGTTACCATAATAGGATCTGCGTCATTGAAATGGTAATTTAATTGAATTCAGGTCTGTATTTTTTTCCAGCATATTTTGGTTGAGAGCTAGATTTGACCAGGTTCAACAGGTATAATGGTCAACTGGTTATGCCCCTATTATGGGATGGCATTGAGGTTAGCTATGCTTTATGTTACATAATACTGGACAAGTAAACGTCAACATGCGCACTAAATGAGTATGACAGAGATGATAATGCTTCATGGGATATGTGGACATGGAAGGAAAATGACTTCATCCAGAAAAAAGTAGGTATCTCCCAGTCGAGATAACATAGGAGAAGGTTGTGGGAGGTGGTTTGGTCATATTGATGATATGTTAGTGATGGATGGAAAGATTGGTTATACGGGGCAAGAAAAACTAAATGGACATGGAGGGAGACGATAAGGAAAAGTCTGGACTTACAGAGGATCTAAAACAGGATTGAGCTTATGGTGTAATAACTCCACCTACTAGGAGTAGGCTTGGTTTATGTTTTTGTTGTTGTATCCAGTTGGGATTAAATCCTCCTGTAGCACCATCGATACAGGTTTACTCAGATTTATCTCGTCCATAGTGTGTCGTCAAACCCTGGATTAGCATTGTCTAAGAACTATCTTTGGTTATATACAAGAATCAAATGTCCCTTAGATGTGATGCCTGAAGTTTACTTATTTTAAGTTATCGTTCACTGAGATTTTTCTTCAAGTTCTGTATCTAGATTTGTTTTTTTTTAACTGATGCGTAAAAGATTACTTCAAAATATTTAGGCCTCATTTGATAGAAAATTTAAAGAGAAATATCAGCATATTCATTTGGCATCGCGGTTTAAAGGTTTTTAAGTATGAGGCTTGAGATTTTTTTAGCATCACGCTCGCAAAAAACTGCATCACATAATGCAAAGCAAAACGTGTTAGAAATGAACAATCTCCCTTAACTATTAAATAGAAAGAATTGAAAGGGTATATAAGTGCTCTTCTGAAGTTCTACTTCAATTTGAAATAGGAGAAGTATACAAAAAGATAGATTTTCTGACAAACAGAGAGGAAGCATGATATATTGGATTGCTCTTCTGAAATTCTACTTCAATTTGAAATAGGAAAAGTATCCAAAAAGATAGATTGTCCGACAAATAGAGAGGAAGCACGATATATTGTATTCCAAATGCAAAAGGAAGTTTATTGAATTTGATAGATGAGACTACTAATTCGATGAGAATATAATCCAGTTAAAGCTCTTTTAGTTATGAAAGGATGCTATCTACATCTACACCAAAGCTTGGTGAAAATGTTCTTGTCCTAAGAAGTATAAATTTGTTTGAAATCAAATGATGGATTGATAAAGGATTTCTTGATGGCAGGAAATGAAATTTCCTTTTGGTGTATTGCTGCTAAGTTTGCACCGAGAAGAATTTCTTGATCTTCTTGCTGATTTTATGCCTTCTGAGCCTGTCGATCAGTTGGATTCTGATCATTTGGCTCCTACTATTGCATTAATTCCTTATTAAGACAAGGGTATGTTGTATAATTCAGAAGATTTTAAGGCTGATTTCTGTGATTTGCTCTGGAACTATTTGGGGAAGGCATTGAAAGCAGTTGATGGGATTGTTGCTGTTTACCTATATGTGACTCAATCTGCTATGTATAAATGAAATGTCGAGAAATTTAATTGTGAGTGACATTCCTATTTTCCCTAAGATAGAGAATTCTTGCAAACAAGCATTTTTGGGGAACTCTGAATTATCGAAGCTCTCTTACTATGAGCTCGAGATGCTTAATGGCAAATTGGTTTTGAAGCCTCTGAGAGAGGTACTTGATGAGGGGGTTAAAACGTGAGTTCTAGTCTTGTTGGTCAAGCTGTTGGCAAGCAATTGGATCAGAAATTGATTTATAATATTGTGAATTGATTGTGGGGATGTAATGGCGAGATTGAGGTGTTTGAGAATGATTTCGGGCTGCTTGTTTTTCAGTGCCCAAATTTTAGGGTCTCTGACTGGATTGGAAGTCATGGCCCTTGGCATATTTTGGTTCAGCCATTATTGTTGTGTTAATGGGAACCAAATTGATCTGTTCTGGAGATTGATGAGCCTAAGAAGCCTATTTGGTTAGAATTGCGTAAAGTGCTTATAACTATCATGGCTCCTAAAGGTTGCACCTGCAATTGGGGTACCCTTTTGTTTGATAGAGCATCTGAAAAAATAAAATAAAAAGGAGTCTTAATTCTGATAAAATTTGTGTGAAATTAATGTGAGTTCTCCTCATGAGACTTTTATACCTGTCATGTTGTCTGATGCTGAGATGGTGTAAGTGGAAGTAATTTATGTATGGGGCTTTAATGCAAAAGTTGTGAATTCCTGGAAACTAGTGGAAGGAAAGAAGAAATGGGTTCCTAAAAAACAGATTCAATTTGAGGAAGAGGTTTATGCTGTTAGTACTGGTTCTAGACCTTGTCCTGTTGCCGTGGAGAAGGGATCAGTGTTACACAATTCCTATGAGCCACGAAACTCTTTGGAAGAAGAGCCTGTTGCTGAATTTTCTGTTTGTCATGAGATTGCTCAGGAAGTGCTGGCAGATAAATCCTGCCCAGAGAGGATTGTAGATATTACCTTCAGTACCGTTCATAGTCTAGAAGAAGCCTAGGGCACTGCACTTGCTGCTAGTAAAAATCTAAGACTGTAATTTCTCAAGCTAAAAGACATCGGGAGTCCATGGTGACATCTCCCCTGTTGCTTTGGCTCCTTTTCTGGGTACTTTTTCATTGCCAATAATAATAATATTGAATGTTTGAGGTCTAAATTGGTCTCACAAGTAGATTGAAATAAAACAGTTACTCCTGGGAAATAAAGCAAGTGTGTTCTGTTTAGAAGTGAAAATTCATGGTTCTAATGTGGGAGATTTTGTTGCTGAAATTATGCTTATAAATTGTATACTTATCATTTATCAATTTGATACTGTGGTTATTGCTTGATTCTTTGCATTTGCTCTTTACAGGATATGATATTAGAGTTTCTAATTTTTTGGTCTCTGAGGACACCAATTTGTTGCTTGCTAAGTTTATTCCAAGATTCGTGCAAAAAAAAACACAAGTTTATTCCAAGAGTTCTGTTAAGTAGGCTTGTGCAACCGGACCAGACCGGACAGCCCAAAAAATCAATCCAGTTCCAGGTTCCAACTTGAACAGGTCTGGCTTCCGATTCCAAAAATTTGGAAACGGTTTAAACAAGTTTGGTTTCCGGTTCCAAGTGAAAACCAGCCTAGGAACTACTTAAAAACTTGGAATTGGTTCGTAGCTACAATAAAATGATATAATTTCTCTAACTTAAGTCTAACTCTGTCTCATTTCATTTGTTTCTTCTCCATTCTTGCTGCCTCACTCTATTCTTTGGAGCAATATTTTTAGGGATGAATGGAGAATAGAGTTTAAAAGGTTATGTTGATGAATTGGGAATAAATTTTTATAATTTATGTTTTATATTATGTGTTTGAAATTTTTATTGTTTGTAATTATTTTGAACTTTTCATCGTTTATAGCTATATGTGACCACATGTTTGGTGGATAGGGATTTATGTTGATCATATTTTACTTTGAGTCATTTTTGTTGCTCATATTAACTCGTATTAAATGAAATTAAAAAAAAAAAAAGGCTCTCTGGTAGACCTTGGAACCGGACCAGAAAAGCAGTGTAGGTTCTAGAATCGATTCCAGAAAAAAGGGCAGGTTCTAGGTTCCGAAAACTAAAAACCGGTTATAACAGGGTAGGTTTCAGGTTCTAGGTCTGGAACCTACCTTCCCTGAAATTGATCACCCCTACTGTTAAGAATGGTTGAGGACTTCATTATTATGGAAGATATCAATTTATCCTGTGTTATATGTTCTTTTGTTGCTTTGGAGGTTCTGTTTTCATTGGTCTCGCTTTGACTTTTTAAACTTATTGGGAGAATAGTTGAGAGAGACACGAGAGACTTGGAAATTAATGCCTGTAGGCTCATCTTTAATTCCTTATGGTTGAATTTGTGTTTTCGGATGAGCTCATTGCTGGCTTGTGAAAATTGGGGGGGTGTTACATTTACTGTTGCCATGATATGTAGATAAACTTGGCTATGCATATTAGTATTTCAAGTATATCTTGTGGTTTTCATGTGACAACAGGAGCTGCATCTCTGCTGATATCTCTATTCGTTTTCTTTGAACTTGTGCTCATGTACAGATATTGCATGATGGCAAATCGTTGGCGAAAGGAGTCGAGTGTCCCGAGAAGGCTCCAGGCAACTCCTCGTTCGGATTTGTTGCGCTGGATGGCGAATTGTATGTTATGGGTCTCTGAACGGAAATGATTTAGCAGAAAGCCGACGGTTGCGACCATACAAGAGGGGAGGGACTTTGTTTGTTCAAGTTTATTGTCCAAGAAAGAAAACATGGCGAACTCTCTATGTGAAGTCGCCATTACATCATCCTTTGGATTTTAGGACTGCAGTTATGTGCGCCATTCATCTGTAGAGTAAAAAGTACGGTCTGTATATTTCTTCGAAGTCATTTGCCGTACATAAGCTGCGATGGGTAGCTCACTGTATATGCTTATGTATATGTCAATGTACAGATTTTGTGTCTGGAGAGGAATAGAGACTCTGAATAATTGCCTTCGAATAATTGCCGATGTGCAAATTATTAGTAGCACGACCAAAAGCTCCAGCGATGCTCCAGGAAGCATCATTGGGTTCATGGAAGTGCATTTTCCATAGTTCTTTCGTGATGCTGGAGCTGATCTTATGCGACGAGCTTCAGTTCGGCTATATTTTTGTGCTGAACCTGTTGCCAAGAATTAGACCTTTGCCAATGGAACGGGTCTCTGGAAGTAGATAATAAGATTGCCTCGACTCTTGAGAGATCAGTCCAGTCAATCCAGTTGACAAAGAAGCGAAACAGTAAATGTTGCCGCGTATCCATTAATATTAATCTTGGGTCAATGTCTTTCCTTGCTGGTCGATAGGGCTTCCTTGCATTATACGCGGGACAGAATTTACAAAGTTTGGAGCTATGAACATTCTTTCTTTTGACCGTCGGTGGTTGTTCTTGCTAAGTCTTTGAGTACAACGAATGAACCATTTTATTGATGACTGACATTAACTTAATCACGTTTTTTTTGAGAGAGATATCAAAAATGTCCTTTACATACTGTAATTGGTTCATTCAATTCTAAATTTTGATTTTTATCTGTGAGTTCTAAACTTTTTGTAGCTGTGTCAATTCAGTCTACTTAGCTGATCAGCTCTGACGTGACGCATTATTGACGTAGACTTTTTAAATAATATATATATTTTTATTGTTATGTCTTTTTTTCCCCTACCTACTCCTATTGTGTTCGGCGAGGGCTGTCCGACGAGGGTCATGAAGCCCTCGTTGGGCTTCACCCCACGGCCGTGCCTCACAAAACCCTAGTGAAGCACGGTCGCGGCCATGGTCTCGCCCAGGCAAGGTGAGGCCGGTCAGGGGCCATGATGCCCTTCTGAACGCTCTTCAGCCACTTGTGGCAGCAGGAGAGAGAGAAAGAAAGCGAAAAAATAAAATTGTTGACATTGAAAATTATCTACGTCAGCATCGATTGGAATAATGGATTGAATTAGTACAATTGCAAAGGTTTAGAACTCAATTGGTACAGTTATAATATGTTTATGACTTTTTGATAATTTTCCCCATATTTTGCCTTTGAGGAAATATAATTGGGTCTCGACTCACAATCGTCTCACAAGCAATCTTGTGCACGCACATTCAACACTTTTTTAAGTGTGCTTTTTCACGTAATAGGTTATAATGGTAGTTTACAAACGTTTGGGGGACTAAAGGCTCGTCTAATAATGCTAAAGTCGCAGGTGGATTGGCAATTTGGCAAGCCCTTGATGTTGGGAGTACATGTAACTTGCATAGGCAAATTATAAACATAAAAGGTAGCAGAAATAAAAGCTATACATGCATCTCTAGATGAATTATTTGTGCGTTTCAATCAAAATCAAATTATACGAAGGGGTTAAACGAATTATCTCTCGAAGTGAGCTTAAAATGAGTTAGTTCAAATGATTTCGAGTCTCATAAGCGTTGAATCTCTAGTTCAAATACACCACTAATTATACGTCGAACGAATAAATGGAACTTGTGGATGATCACTACTTCGATCGTGCTAGCAATCTCGGGGAAACAATTCTCCGGACTCTCAATCTTTTGGTCCCAAAGCAAGAACGAAGAAGATGATTTTCTGCTTGAGAGAAAACCTTTTTCTCACGTGCACAAAATAGCACTCTCCTTTTCTCTTGTTCTCACCCTTTCTCGCTTTCTCTCTTTCTGGGTCCTGTTTTCTTTGATGCGAGCTCCTCGCTTTATATAGAGGAGCTTATGTTCACTTGGAAATAACCATCATTACAAGGACAAGGATGAAGGCCATCATTACAAAAGGGATAAAGATGGCCTTAATGAATAAGGATGAAGTGAGTACTTTGGTTTGTGCATGCATCATATGAATTCGATTGTTATGATTGCAAACATATTTGCAATATTATCTTTTCTGTTCAATATCATTCTGAATTAGTTATGGTACGCGACATCCCTAGATTCATTACTGAGCTGGTAGTAAGACTCGTACTAACACATTAGCACTCCCAAAATAAATTGATTGTCTCAATCAACATTCAAGTCTTACAAGTCACGAGTAACATCTAATAATATGTTATGCCTATCTAGACAATGTGAATGCTTTAACAACTTAATGAACCTATCAGTTTTGGCTATAGTGTATTTCAATCCCTCTATCTTATTATGTCACAATGAACAAGGAATATTAGTGAAGTCACTAATTTGATTATATGCACAAATCTAATCGATATACATTTATACGAGACATGAACATTTCATTTTCGATTACAATCCTGACCGAAGATTTCAATGCACTGTCCGATTAGATTGTATAGGATATCATAATTATACCTTGCATGTAATAAGGAGACAGATTCCGTATTGCGCACACATGTAACTTCAGATATGAATGAACTATGACCATCAAGTATAGAGACGAGTCAACGAATCGCCAATATAAGCACTTGTGAACCAAACACTGTACCTGAGGTTTAAGGATTACTTATGCAAGACCAGAGCATGAAGAATTAGACATTGATCACACTAAAAGCGTCCAATGTTGCTAATCGTTCTGTACGTGTCACGTTTAGTGAACTTGTCTGACACAAATGCCTATGTTCTAACTTGAACATCACAATATCTAATGACATGTGACTCATCATTCCCTTAAGTATCCATACTTAATGGTGAAGCTACGAACACGCCAGTCTCATCAGAATCATTAATATCCACTCAATGATCTATCGATCACGATCAATTTAAAGATTCAGTCTATTAGTTAAACTAGTCACAAATATTCTAGACATATCAAGAATATGTTGAGTCAAAATTGTTCTTATGGAAATATTCATATATGTAAATAATTGAACAAATAAATGAGCACGTCTTTGCCATTAATTAAACAAGAAAATTGAAAATACAACTGAAATCCTAACATATAATTATTATATGGTTGCTTTTGGGCATACATCTAACACTTGATCTAATGCACTCATTGACTGGATACCGCTATCCAATTAGAATTCTTTGCAAGATATGGAAAGTGAGCTAAGCTTGTTCTTGTAAGGATAAACGAGGCTATAAATTTACACCTTAAATTTGCCCCTAAAAAGTTGACAGATCAGAAATTTATAAAAAGATGCAAATTTAGCTGCATAACTCAGTTTATCTAACTTTTACCAAAAGAAACTTCCCATCTGCTTCCTTACCCAAAAAAAAAAAAAAAAATTCCCATCTACTAATGCATGAATCATCATGGGTAGCCACTATCGTCATTGAGTTAGCCATGGTTGCTAGGCCACCTCATCCTTGCCAGGTGCGAAATCCTTGTCAGATTTGGGTTAGGGCCGCCTAGCCTGTGGTTGACGGGCTTGGGCGAGGCAACCCTACCTAAATCTGACAAGAACTTGTTAGCCCTCATCGGCCCAAATGACAAGAGAAAAAAGAAAAAAAAGAAAAAAATTATTAAAAGTATTTAAAAAATATCTGTGTTAGTTTTGACCACGCCACTTAGGATGGCTAGTGTTTAGGTTAACGATATCTAGTCAATTAGGCGGATGGACTGTATTGGTTATCAATGTAAGACTTTTGAGGCTAAATTAGTCTGATGAAAAGGTTTATGTTGAACTAGTACGATGTAATAGTTTGTAATTTTTTTTTATATTTTTTTCCTGTGACCTCAGCCATTGCAAGTACGTGCTTGTGTGAATGCGAGAGAGGGGGGGGGGGTCGGGGAGGGGTGTTGCTGGAGACGGTGGAAGGCGGCGTAGGGCGGGTTGTAGGGTCCAGAAGAATTTGGCGAGAATGGAGAGGCTGTGGTCGTGGAAGGCGCACCGACCACGCACTCAGAATCAGGAAGAATAAGAAAGATTAAAATATGGAATAAAAAAAGAAGAAAATAGAGAATGGATCTCAAGTCCAAACCGTCGATTTGTCCTCTTTTCAAGAAAGTAAATTTTATATGTAATCTATACTAATATATTTAGAGGTTTTCTATTAAAAAAATCAATTTATAGCTCGCTTTCAAGTGTTAATATCATATAAAATAACATCCTCAATGCGAGGGGATTACTTCCATTGTAGTCGTTTCTTCTGCTGAACAGAAGATTGGACATGCTTCATTTGCACATTTTTCACTGAAGAATTACCAAAACAAAAGTCCTAAAACTATTACAATTCTATCAATTCAAGTCTGAACTTCTTTTTTTTTTAAGTCCATTGAGTCCTAAAATCATTTGCATTTTGTCAATTCAGTCAATTGACCAATTTTGAGCGCAAATCGCTGATATGAATGTTAGTCTTCCAACGTGGTGTGGCTAGCTCTAATGTGGATAATTTTTAATAATTTTAAATATTTTTTCTATTAATTTATTTATTCTTTTGTTTTTCCTTTTTCGGACCTCAAAGACTGGCCAGAGTCAAGGGCTGACGAGGTTGACCTTGTCAGCCTTCAATGAAGCTCACCTTGCTGGAAGCCTTAACAGAGTAGTTTTCATGCAATTGATGAGATTTGAGCAAGTGATTTTCAGCTTTTAAATTAAAAGTCCCTTTACACCCGAACCAATTATGCAATTACTGAGATTTTAATGGAGAAAAATTAATGATATGTTTTCTTCATGTGGCTTGGATCATGTATTAAAAAGTCCAAGAATGCGGTGGCCCTTTTTGATAGGTGCATCAATGCTTTGGTGGTTATAAGTGTTAGCTCCTAAAATATTAAGTCACACATTTTACTATGACAAATCATGCTTCTAGAACAATTGATAACGATCTTATAAATTTTTTTATATGGTATCAGAGGTCCTAATTTTTAATCACTCCAAGCTCTTTATTTGCCTCCTTTGTTACATATTTATACATTTAGTCTTAGTTCAAAATTTAGCTTACACATGAGGGAACTGGTAGACTATTTAAGTATTAAACCATGTTTTTGATCTAATAGTTTAAATTCTTAGAACGGATACACTGGTCCCACCAATTTGACAATATCACCTAACTTTTTGGTCCTAAATCAAGAAACTATCGATGCAAGTTTTCCAAGATGGGATAATAGCCAAATTTCCAGTTGACGAGATAAAGTTTCACATGCCATGTAGCTTATTCATGAGTTCTATCTTCAACAGAAGATTTAAATGCAATCCCTACAAAGAGTCCATTGAAATATATCACTTTGCAAGTGCCATGTCATAGGCTTTTGAATATTCAAAAGCTCATCTTGTGGCAAACAGCCTACGTACTTGAGCTGTCGGAAGTTTCCACAAAAACGAATTGCTCTTCTGTGCTCATCCATGGGAACGTATCGAAAAAGCTTTTATCACTTGATGTTCAAACCCCTCTCTCTCTTTCTACCTCTTTGACCCGTTCAATCTCCTCGGTCAAGTATGCGGATTTAAAGATAGATCTTTGATTGTATTCAAACCTAATAGTTCACACAAGTCATTGATCAAAAGATCATGGTCTGCAAGAAAGCATACGAGACTCCACATATATATTTTGTACATCGTGAATGTATTCGTCTATTTGTCAGTTGAGCGGCAAAGTTAAAATTCCATATCACCGGCACAATAAAGAAAAGTAAAAATCAGTATGTAATTAACGAATTTACATTCAAATATGATAACGAGATCAAACTTACATATACATCTTTATATTCATAGGCATGTGAGAATTTTTCCAAGCGGTCCCTTTCTCTTTCTCACTCTCTCTCTAAGAGAGAATTACCACCAAATTTCCTAGCTCATGTATGACATTCAAAGTTCAAAACACGTCGGTCAAAGTGACAGATTGAAGTCATGCAAAAGTTGGATAGGGAGCAATATAAATACCTCAATGTCCCTTCCTCCTGAACCATCAAAATTGCTAATCTACATTCCACTCCTAAGCTTTTCGCTTCACCCACAGAGAGAGAGAGATGAAGTTCCAAAATGCAGTTGCCCTAGCCCTGGCACTTCTTTTGCTAGTGAATGTGCAATTGCACGAGGCTTCGAGAGGCTTAGATGAAGCAGGCGAAGAGAAAGAAGAAGAAACTTTACATTATATCAAGGAAGGTAACATGTTTTTGCAATCTCTGCAAAAGAGTCCCGTGCGGCCTCCGGGGAATGGCTGTGCCTACACTTCCAAGGGAGGCGGGCCACCGTGCGTTAGCCACAAGAACTTTGCAGGCCACGCAGAGGCTCCACCAAATGCATACCCGGCCCCAGTGCTCCGATTCGGTGTAGCTTCCGACACTAGATGATTAATTGAAGGTCAAGAACCAAGAGATCATACTAAGTCTTTTTTCTTCTCGCTGGATAATAAGTTGATGCATCTAAATTATTCATTTGTATACGTATCTGTATTTAGTTGTTTGTGGATGGATAATTCCACTCGCTAGATAGGTGTTGTGGGATACATGATGAAATAACAAAGTTGTAATCTTATGTAATTCCGATGAAATACTGAGGTCCAGATGTAAGTATTGCCTCTACATATGTCATTTCAGATGGAGTCTCTTTGAGATGAAGGGTCCTTCTACTATCATTTGCACATATGGGCTCGAGAGTCAACATGACGTTACCCTAGTTGTTGCCATGATTTAATTTCATGCTTGGGCAACTGTATATCCTTAGATTAGGACTTGCACAAATGAATCCATTTGACAAAAAGACTATATGTAATGACCCAACTTGCTCCACGTAGATCAACCCTGGAACGAAGCACCCGTAGTAACCACACAGGATGGAGACCATTTGGGGGTGAATCTTGCCTATCAATAACATTACAAGACCTCACCTAATTAATGTGGGAATCAAGGTGCCATAAGCTCACTCATTTAAACCGCTAACATTCTCGTTAGTGTTGGCCATATTGCCTCGTGATCCTACCGAGCAATACTCCCACTATTTCGGTATGCATACCTCTATTTTTTAAACCCCTTCACACCATTTTTGGAGTTTGTTAAGAGCCGCAACTTCTCTGAACACCATTGCTCAAGCGATCACTCCCCACCATGTCGGTTTAGGTCAGGGCATTGTTTGTCAACAAACCAAAACATCTACCAGAGGGGCTCTACTTTGATATCATCTGCAATGACTTTACCCATTCTACCTTGGCCAAACCTCTAGAAGAAACTCAAAGCAACCGCATGATGTAGAGCCTCTTTGAATGGTGAAATAGAAGGCTCTTTTGTTGGCAAAATTGGAGTTTCGATCCTGTTGAGAAATATCGAGAACTGCTAACAGAACAATAGAAAACATGAATCATTAAATTGTGCAGACACTGTCCTCGTCCTCAAGGATAGATTCCGCCCCTCACAAAATGCAAAAGTGCTTTGTGACTCTTTTTCAAGAGTTAACATACCTTTCAAACAGTGTCAACTGAGAGAGAGAGAGAGAGCGAAGGAGTATTTTGCATGCACTTTTCAGCTAAATGAAGCAATGAGCGGTGGCCAGAGCTCCCCGCAGAAGCTAAGAAATCACAAAAAATGGCCAGCACGCAATTAGTGCTCGAAAGTCGGAGGTAACACGATCCTAGCAAAGGCTAGAGTGTGATCGAGATATGGCCAAAATAGGAACTATCAAAATATAAGGAGGCAAAAAGCAAGGGTTACGGGTAACATAATTCGTATCCTCATGAACGAAGCTTATTCGGGTAAGGATTTAAGATAAAAATTACATGGACAAGATCATCACTTTTGTTTTCTGATGCACCACAAGCACAACAGCAACCCCAAGAAGAGCATCCGCTTCGGTTAGGAAAGAAAGAGCAAGTGTTAGTAAGAATAGCTCAAGAGAGAACATTTGAGAGGATTTCACCAAATTTTGACCAAACATCAACATAGGCAAATACTTGATTGAAGAATATACTTGGATCGTGTTATGTGAGAGCTTCCAACGATACCTAATTTGATGAAACCGGATGGGTTAGATTACCCTAAATCGCAACAACTGTCTATAATTGTGACATCCTCGGGTTATAAAAGAGTGACGTCCCAGGCACGTCATCGGACCTATTATTTTTATCTTATAATTATACACGTGCGGAATGTGAAACTCCAAAAACGATTGCTAAAATCACATGGATTGAGATAAGCAGGACAACAAATCAAAACAACAACAGCCACTCAGCAGAATACTACCATTTTCATTAGTAGATAATCGTTAACCCTACCGAAGCTATAACTTATATAACCCCATACTTCGGGGTGGCTTCCTCAGACTAGCAAAAATGATAATGGGTCGGGATAGGGTTAGCTTCATATTTACTCCAAAAGAGGGGTCATGGCACCCTCGTCATCCACATCAGCATATCCCCAAAGTTACAGACCTGAAAATATTTATCAACAATGGATGAGATATAAATATCTCTGTGAGTCAACGCCTAAGTCCAATTAGGACATTTATTCACTCAGGCAACCTAAGCAAGCATGACAACACAGAAACAATCCAACTGTCAATCGTATGCAACTTACCCTCGTCTTGATCCATACAATGCAATAACCGAACATGTATACCAAACTCTCAGGCATTATGTAACACGCGATTTTCAGTTATTAACGGGCACTCGGGCCCTGGCACACTAGACAATTGGTGCCCAACATACTAGGCAGTTGGTGCTCTTCCGCATGATCGGGCTTCGTTCCCGCTCCATCGGCGGTGGCAACCAATAATTCGTGGGATTCGATCGACACGATACAGATATATTAGGCATTCCTATAAGGACTTCAGTTCGTCACAAGCTGCGACCGGCATCCGATTAGTCTGACGACACAGACTACCATGCTTCCAATAAGTGTGTGGTGGCCGATTGACACG
The DNA here is from genome assembly GCA_019149425.1 of Psidium friedrichsthalianum. Lineage (NCBI taxonomy): Eukaryota > Viridiplantae > Streptophyta > Magnoliopsida > Myrtales > Myrtaceae > Psidium > Psidium friedrichsthalianum. Next base: position 18,095 of record JAGVVM010012003.1, read on the forward strand.
GCACGAACTTATCAGGTGTCGTCCTCGGGACACTCCGAGTGATGATATCCAATATATGACAACACAAGTACGCCACACAACCAATTCAATTATTATCTTTGCATTTAATTAAAATGCTCACACGATCGTGCTTAAGACTCGGCTTAAGGCCGTTTTCTTTTTCATGCTCAAATATGAAATTTTGACTTCGCGTGTGGTCATACGATTATGCACATATCCACCAGAATTTTGCATTTAAATAAGTGCAATCAACCATCAATATGCATACAAAATATACATAATTATCCAAAAATCACTCAAGAATAAATCAATAATAACAAGCCGATTAAATAAATAATTAATCGTGAATTAGAAAATTAACAAAGATTTATTCATTGATAATTTAATAAAGTTAAACTACAAATTCATCGTAAATAATTATTAATTTAATAATATTTATTTATTTAGATCACGGTTAATTAAAGCATTATAATTAAATTAACCAAATATTAATTAATTAATTTCTTCCAAATTAATTAATAATAATAATAATAAATATTATTATTATTATTAACCCAAGAATACTAATAATTATTTATTAACCCAAGAATAATAATAATTATTTATTAACCCAAAAATAATTAATTAAATTTAACTAATTTTGGCTCGCCTCAAATAAATAATCCAATCGTAATATGAACTAGTCAATTTAATCTAATTACCCTGATCGCGGTCATTTAACCTAACCAGGGTCACTAACTTAAACTGATCGTGGTTAACTAACTAAATAAATAATAATTTAATCTAAACTAACCTAAATGCAATTAATAACCTAATTGGTGATTAGGGGTTAACTTACCCAAAATTGTTCGAAGACGGCAAGCGACGATGATCGGCAGCGGATGGTAACGACAACGATGACGTGTCAACAATAGGATGGACGTTCAGATTTGTTGGTCGCGGATCCACAGTGGCCAATGGAAGCATGCGACGACGACCTGGACATAAGAAGGGTGTGGTGCACGACGGTGACCAGGGAAGGTTGGCTCGGCGACGAAGTGCTAGCCAACGGTGGAGCTGTGATGGTCAGTGACGGCTGAGAAGGACATTGATGATGGAGGGGCGAGCTCGGGTTGGCGTCGAAGTGGTCCAGTGACGACTCTCGACAGGGCTGCGACTGGACGGCAAGTGGAGTGAGCTGGGGGAGTCGATGGCAAGGCTAGACGGCTTGGTTTGCGATTGATGGAGGAACAGTAGCGCAGTTGGGAGCTGAAGAAGAAGATGTTGTCGGTAGCAGCAGAAAAAGAGAAGAACCAGCCAAAGAGGAGAAAAACTCGCAGCAACAAGGCTCGGCTGGAGGTAGAGAAAAGTAGGAAGAAAGAAAAAGAAAAAAAGAAAGAAAGAAAGGGACAAGTCTCTCCAAGCTACGGAATGGGTGGTAGAAAGGTGGCGTGAGCAGAGGGGAAAAGGACAAAGAAAGAAAGAAAAAAGGGAGAAGTAGGCAAAGTTAGTGGGGAAAAATCACATGGCAGATCAAGGAAAAAAGGGAAGAGAGGGAGAAAAATAAGTGGAGTGGGGTCCACAAGGATCAACATGTTCAAATTTTCTTGTCTTCTTGCGAAAAATATGAACGTCACAACTCTCCCCCACCTTAATAAATTCTGTCCTCGAAATTAGGCTGTTATTACAACTCTTCAAAAAGAAAGGATGTAGATCCTTCATAACTTTCTCGCTTTCCCAATTTGCTCCTTCTGTCCCATGATGTTACCAAACTACTTTGACCAACGGAATCATCCTACGTCGAAGTACTTGGTTCATCCGGTTTATGATCCTCACAGGACGCTCCACATACGATACTCGCTCATCCAACTCGATCTCTTTAAAGCTTAACACATAAGCTGGGTCATGCTTATACTTCCTCAGTATCGATACATGGAAGACATTATGTACTTGCGCAAGTCTTGGCGGCAATGCAAGAAGATAAGCCAAATTCCCTATTTGCTCTAAAATCTCAAATAATCCAATATAGCTTGGACTTAACTTTCCCGTTTCGTAAAAACGGAAATGTTCCTCTCATAGGTGATACCTTCAGAACACGTGATCGTGATCGCCTACTTGGAACTCTAGAGATCAAAGTCTCCTGTCAGCGTAACTTTTTTAACGGCTCTGCACTATCCTGAGTCTATCTCTAATGAGCTTGACAGCCTCCATTGATTGTTTTACCAATTCAGGACCTGTGATCTTCCTTTCACCTACCTCGTCCCAACAGACTGGAGTTCTACAGGCCCTACCATACAATGCCTCAAAAGGCGCCATCTTGATACTTTGCTAAAAGATATTGTTATAGACAAACTCGACTAAATGCAGTTGATCCTCCCAACTTCCTTTGAAATCTAAAACACCAGCTCGCAACATGTCTTCGAGCATTTGAATTGTTCTTTCGGACTGACCATCCGTCTGTGAATGAAATGCTGTACTAAACTGCAACTTCATTCCTAATGCAGTCTGTAGACTTTTCCAAAATGTGGTAGTGAACTTAGGATCACGATCTGATGTGATTGTCACTGGTACTCCATGAAGACGCACTATTTGCCGCACATACAATTCAGCATACTTGTCCTAAGCGAAGTCCTTTCGCACAGCAATGAAATGCGCATACTTCATCAATCTATCTACCACGACCCAAATTGAATCATTTCCTCTATGACTCATCAGTAAACCCATTACGAAATCCATTTTGATATGCTCCCATTTCCACTCAAGATTTCCAATGGTTGTAGCAATCCTCCAGGCTTACAGTGTTGAGCCTTGACCTGCTGGCAAGTTAAACACTTAGTCACGTGCTTAGCTATATCTGCCTTCATTCCATTCCACCAGTAGTATTGCTTCAAATTCTAGTACATTTTTCGTGCTACCTAGATGAATATTATAACTGCTACGGTGTGCCCCCGATAAAATTTCTTCTCTTAGACTTTCATCAGCAGGCACACACAAACATCCTTGAAACTTCAGTATTCCATCCTCGGCTACATGGAAGTTGGCTTGTCTTTTTCTTGAGTCCTCTTGAAGGGTCTTTTGAATTGCAGGGTTCGAAGACTACAGGGCCTTAACTCTAGCTTACACTTCCGGCTCAATCCTCAATGTAGCCATTAGACTTGACAGACGGTTCACCTCCAACATAACATCAGAATCTCGTACTTCCTCAAGAGACGCCACTCATGGACTATCATCTGAGCAATCGCTGACTTCCGACTCAGCGCATCTACAACTTTATTGGCCTTATCTGGGTGATACAAAATTTCACAGTCATAATCCATTAAGGAGTTCAATCCAACAATGCTGCCTCATGTTCAATTCCTTCTGAGAGAACAAATACTTAAGACTCTAATGATCAGTGTAGGCTTGAAACCTTTCTTCAATCAGTTAATGCCTCCAAATTTTAAGAACAAACAACCGCTGCTAACTCAGATTATGCGTCAAGTAGTTCAATCATGTGGCCTGATGTGGTAACATAAAACTACATACTACCCTTCCTGTTGCATTAGAACGTAACCCAATCCTTTAAGTGACGTATCACTATAAATTTCATACCCTCTAGGTCAGACGGTATTGTCAAAATAGGAGTAGTAGTTAGCCTATGCTTAAACTCTTGAAAACTATGCTCGAACTTATTTGTCTACTCAAATTTCTCGTTCTTCTTATATAAATGCGTCAAGGGCATGGCTTATCGCGGAGAACCTTTTTCACAAAACATCTATAATAGCCTGCCATACCCAAGAAACTTCGAACTTCTGTCACCATAGTCAGCCTTGGCCAATCCATGACCGCTTCAATCTTGGACGCGATCACGGAAATCCCTTCTCTAGATATCACATGACTTAGAAAGCTACACAAAGTCAGCTAAAATTCACACTTACTGAATCTTGGCATACAACTATGCTCTCGAAGAGTTCCTACTGTCCTTAGATGTTGCTTATGATCTCATAACTTCTTGAGTACACAAATATATCGTCAATAAATACAATGACATATCTATCCAAATTATCCTTGAACACCCCTATTCATCAAATCCATAAAAGCAGCAGGGGCGTTTGTTATACCAAACATTATTATAATGGAACTCATAATGACCATAATGCGTTCTAAATGCCATCTTCGTATGTCCTCGCTTCTTATCATATCATCAAACTGAA
>JAGVVM010012005.1:0-19129 GCA_019149425.1 Psidium friedrichsthalianum
TTCCCGAACTGTGGACGACGGCCGGCGTTGCGGAGCACTCACTTCCCTCTCTCGCGTGACAGGCTCGAGAGAAAGCCACGCTTCACTCTTCTGGAAATGACCGTCGCGTGACCCTAGCACCGCCACATCCGGAAAGCGAAAACCAACAACCCCGCCATATCCGTACAATATTACGGACTCATCGCCACTCAGCTCCCCTCCCTCTCTCGGATCGCTCTTCACAGAATCCGGATTTCCTCGATGCCGGTTAGCTCTCTCGCACCACACAGCCAGGTTCGTCCTCAATCCTCGTCGTGCGACTTCTACGTTGCGGCTCTTTCGTGAACATTCTGGTCTGGAGGTGGTCCCTTTTTTTTTTTGGCCTTTCGGTGTGGTTTTGTGTTTTGTTTGGTGCTCCGATGGAGAAAATCTCCGTGACCTGAAGGAGGCGGAGTTGAAGATAACATACCCTCTCAAGGCGTACGAGCGACTTCAGTCGGGGGCGACCTCGTTCCTCTCTTTTGCGCTCCCGTGGAAGGACAAGGACGAGCATTTGGATGGCGTCCGGAGATCGCTCGAAGAGGGCGAGAGTTCGCTCGCGGAGCGCCTCTCCCGTCTGCGGAGCGGGAGGAGGGGCTGGCGGTCGGCGCGGCAGAGGGTTGAGAGTGCGAGGAGGAGGTCCGGCGAAAGAAGATGGACCTGAGTCGGTGTGGGGGAGCGGCTTGAGAAATGCAGGGGTGAACTAGGGAGGAGGAGAGTCAACTGGTTGGCAAGCGCGACGCCCTTGGGATGTATCTCGCTGATCAGGGACAAGAAGAATCACTGAGGCGATCTGAAGCAGAAGACTGGGAATGTCGCAGGGATTACCATTCGAAGAAGGAGGAGGGTGGAGGTCCTACGACAGGAATTGGACTCAAAGGAGAAGAAAATCCAGGGGGTGCAGAGGCTGCTCGACGAAAATGCTCGGGAACTCCAAGTGAAAGTGGAGGAGCTGGGTTCAGTGAAGCGAGCTCTCGACAGTGCTCTAGGACGGTTAAGCGACGAGTGAGGATTGACTGCAGTGCAGAGTCTGCTCAACCAGAGTCTCAAGGCGCATAACGATAGCGAAAAGAGGCTGAGCATCTCGAGCGCAGATCGAAGAGCGTGATAAGGAGGTCAGCGGTGAAAACCGGAAAGTTGCTGTCTCTCGAAAACAAGATGAACGACTCCAAGTTGAGCTAAAAAGCGAAGGAGGAGAGCTCAAGTGAATCCATAAATCCATGGAGAGCGTTCCAAGGAGCTTCAATCTAAAGAGAGTGAACTCCTTTCTATGGATATTTCGATCGAGAAGCACAAAGAGGAGCTCAAATCCAAAAGAGAGGAGTTTGAGAAAATCAACAAGTTGATCATGAGGAGCTTAAATCCAAGGAACGCGAAATGGAAGATATGGTGAACGGGTGAAGCCGTGTAATGAGGAAGCCGAGTCCAAGAAGGAAGATATTGCTTCAGTCCAACAAAATTAGAAGAGGCTGTCAAATCACTTGAGTGAAAAAGTAGGAATTCAACGCTGTCCAAGCATCCATCAAAGACTGCCCAATCTTGAACTTGCGTCGAAAAAGAGACAGCTAGAGTCCTCCAAATTGATATTACAGAACGTGCAGAGCACTCAGATTGAAGGAGAAAGATTATGCTTTCATTCAAAGCTCCACTCTCGAATGCATCCAAGGACCTTGAGTTAAAAAGAGGGAATGTTGTTCGATGCAGAATTCAATCTCAGAATGTTTCTCAAGAGCTTGAATCTAAGAAAGCGCTGTTGGATTTCCATTCAGAGAGAAGCAAGAGAATGCTTTCACAGACGTTGAACTCAAGAAAAGCAGCTTCATATGCTTAACGAGTCAATCAGAGAACACTCTCATATACTTGAAATGAGGAAAAAAGCATGTAATGTGCAATGTGTGGAGGCTCGAATTGGGGCGGCAACGGCTTGATTTGATTGAAAAAATCACTTGAGAAGCACTCTAGGGAAATGGAGTTGAGAGAGAGGGCTAGTGTCATTCTGGGTAGTGCTCAGAATTGGACACCCCCCTAATAAATGGACCGGTTCTAGCTTCCTGTCAAATTGTCAACCCGCAAATGATTTTGATGGAAAGAATCTGCGAATATTCCTATATAGACATTTTCTGGAGCATGATAGATTGTGCCACAAGGTGCTGGAAATTATTCAAACATCTGCTGATGCTGCCAAGTTGTGTTAAATGCCCTGGAAGGATTTACCCCCAGGATTCAGGGAATAGAGATGCGTTACCTGATATTGGGGTAATTAGAAGGATTGTATCTTCCTCTTGGAGATTTAATACTATCTTCAGCAGAGATAAGCCTCAGGAGAGTGAAGCTGCCTGAAACTGGCTGTTGAATGAAAGGGAAACTGAATTCGTCACCATCAAAAGAGCAGGATCCTCTGGAGGTCTTTGGCTTTTTGAAGCTTTTAGTGGCATATAAGCTAGCTCCTGCCTTCGATGCAAATGGAATTCAGATCTTGTCATTCAGTGTCACGTTTCAAAGAGCACAGAATTGCAACCAGGTCCTTGGTTCTTTGGCAGTGGCGCCTGGTAAGTGGAGATACACCTATTGACTTGAAATGTTTGAATATGGTTACCTGTTTTTTTTATCATATTATGCCTGGTTTTTGTAATATTATTCATGCTGCTTTAATGTTTGCATAGTTTTGAAACATGGTGATGGCTCAGTATGTTGACTTGAATTCAATGTCTTTCCTTATATACATTGCAGATGCCGCACCGATTATCGATTCATTCCAATGATAAATCATGCCGATGCTAGTGACTATTTTTTACTTTAGTTTCAACTTTTCACCAAATCAAATTTCAATCATTGACTGGACACATGTTTATGTTATATTTAGTAATTTTAAAAGTCCAATCTGTTTTTTAACTAAATTCACTTTTAAATTTTGCAGTTAGATTTTTACCTCTAAAATCATTTACCCTTTTGACTAAGAGCATAAATAATTATTATAAATCTGACAACGTGCTAGGTAAACTTTTTACTCATGTCTAATGTGATCACAGTAAGCCTTTGTCTTTGAAATGTATTCTGAGTTGACTAAAGGATCCATAAGTTCCTCTTCAACCTCTTCTTTTCTAGGTTCCTCTTCAACCTCTTCTTTCTATCTTTTAGATTGAAATGCCAAATCCACTTGTACGGGTTCAGACATACTGCCAAGGCTCATGTTATTTTGGCAATCACACACACACACACAAACACATATTGCCCTTTTTCGAAAGTTCCATCCGTAGGTCAAGCTCTGTATATTGATGATGCTTGTTGTGCATTTGAGACTTGAGATCAAATTATATCCTCTCTGTCAAGTGGGGGGCTTTCCTTAGTCTTTACATTTTCATTTTGCGGTCATTCCAAAGTCCTTGTGGCAAACGACGTTTGGTGCTCTCATCTTGATAAAGGCAGTTTGGATTCTTAACTGTTGACTTGTGTTTGTAGGGTTCTTTGACTACTCAACAAAGGCAAATAAGGACCGAGGAACCAGAAATTTTGCTGTGGGCACTAAATGCGATGATTCTTTGTTTGAATATCCACCAGACCAACTATCTTAGTTAGAAATGATTTGCAGCTTTTCAAACTGAGCTTTCAAATGAGATGTTATGCTATGCAAAGAAATCTCAGATATGCTGCAAACTCACCTGACCCTGCAAAACTTGTTCTGGATGTTATGCAGGGTCTTGTGCTCAAAACGGTAAGAATATGAATTTGCAGACAGATGTTACAGGGAGTCAGATTGTTCTGTTAGGGCAGCTTGTGAGAATTTCGCCTTCAATAACACATGAGGTTAAAGAAGAAGCAATGAAGCTGCAAGAGAATGGAAAGCAAAACTGTCTGATAGACCCGAAAGCGCTTTGGAGGTTTTGGGCATTTCAGCAGTTCTTGGCTGCCTACAATTTGCTTTCTTTGTTCAATGATGCTCCTCTGTTGGGCCAGACCCTTGGTCTTGTCAATGGATTACAGGTATATTTTCTCTAGTATCCGTTTTTCAGTCTCTGACTCTCGAAATTGTAACTTTTTCCTTTTTGCTTGTGCATGGCAATATGAGATGTGATTAAATCATCCTGGAAGTGGGACATTCTATTTCAGATAGCCAGACAGTATTTTTTTATGTTTTCCAACTTGTGGGCTATTGTTGCATTGGATCGGAGCATGCGATTTTGATACCCATTGATAGGATCCAATCTTCCCCTTTCAGTCTGGCTGTTTGCTCTCAGCATGTTTCTCATTTTATATTGTAGATTGACATCTTTTCCATGGTGGGCTGCTCTTTTGAGCATTGCGATTCAAGAGCATCGAGCCTGTAGAAATCATCTTTAAGTACATAGACAATACTATTTGGGCACATTCATTTTGTGTTCGATGATGCTAGTGTTTTCTTCATGGCCTGGGGGTAATTGGGCCTTGCTTTACATCTACTATACCCTGAACCTTGTCTGGTTTTTGATGGACTTATTTCAGCGCCAGCTAGCATACCTGCTTCTCTCTCCAGAGTCCATCAGCAACCACCCAGAGAGAAGAAACGTTCGGCTAGTGACAGAGCAATCGATGTGCAATCCCAATCCCGTGTACGTAAGTGCAAATCCAAGATGAACGATCAGGGAGGTCCCCTGTAATCCTCGTTTCGGACTAAGGTATTCTTTGCTGAAAGCATGCCGGAGCTATTTGTGTGCTGGCTCATACACCTGGCATTGCCAGACAATCTCATATGATTTTCAGGGGAAATTTGTTGCTGATGAAGTACAGGATGTTTATAGGGTAGGTCCTTGTTTTCGCAGGAGATGTACAGCAGATAGGTTTCCTAACGTATGTATTGTCCTCTGCTTGGCAAGCAAGTTAGTGCTTTTAGTATGCAGACTTTTCTAGGAAGCACTCAGTGACAACATTGATAGGATTGTGCAGAATGCTTTGAACAATAGAACCGGACGAGCGGGAGTCCGTCTTACTCGTCCAAATCAGAGATTCGAATACGAGATTTTGATTACTCTATATTAATCGAAACGTTCTTTCGGTACATTTTCTCTATAGAAAGGTTTACAAGTGATCTGCATCAATTTTATTATACTCTAATTCCTCTAATACGTGAAAGTGTTCATGTCAAAAAAAAAAAAAACTATGAAATTATCAACGTCAGCGTTAATCATGCCACGTAAAACGGTTGGCGCCCATATCAACGATTTTCGGCAAAAATAGCCGGTTGAACTCAAATCGGCAAAAAGTAGAAAAGTTTTGTACCGAATTGATAACTTTTTGGACACTTTTTTCTTTTCAAACCATCGACGCCTTCGAGTGCCAGTGGCTGCGTGTGGGCTTCATGGGAAAAGACTGCATGACCCACTTGACCAATCGAATTGAAATTTCTTAGTGTCTGATGATGCGTACCGACTCCATGCATGCAGAATGTCTCCACCACCTTATGCACGTCGGTCGCAAAGAGAGATTTGCGAAACCAAAATCGAGCTTCGGTCTTGTGGTCTCACCTGTAAATCTCATAATTCCCGTGCTTTACGAGACTAGGACCAACGCGACATCAGCGCGTCGCATATTTATCCTAAGGGAATCCGGATAGATTTCATTTTTTAGACGGTCGGGTCGTCGATCGAAGCTCCGATCCCCGACTTTCTCTTCCACGTTTATTTTATATTTATCGCATGTCGGCCGCGTCTTTTTCCTCTCTCTCCATCTTCGGGAAATTGTGGGAGCGCATACCGGCCAGGAAAAGCCGTTCCCCTTCCGTCTTTGCGTGTTAGACTATAGTTTTTAGCCCCATCTTGGTCGTTAACTGAGTAATTATCTGTCGAGGTCTAATGGACATCAGATTCAAAAGTTTAGATTTTATTGAACTAGCTCTCACACATGCTGCGCCAGTGCGCAATTACTCTGCATATTTTTTTCAGGCGAGTATGATCTTAAGATACGCATGCTAATAACTCTATCATACATTCACAGGGAAAATTATCAAAATGTCCTAAACATCTTGTAACTGTGCCAATTCAGTAAGAAATCATTTTTTTTTGCCGATTCAGTCCTAAACCTTTGCAATTATGGCAATCGGTCATCTGGCGAATTTTGGCTGGCTGGCGCTGACGTGGACGCTTTCTTGGGAGGACGTTGTTATTTTGTAGCTTGTTATTTTGTAGCTTTGCGTGGTCGAGTCACGTGGGTTGGTATATAAAAGGAAAGCAGGGACGAAACACTTTGCATTGACGTGTGCATTTGGAAGATATTTACCGATGGTCCATGTAGGCTCAATAACACCGGTGAACAGCATGATGATTTTTATTCGTGGAATCCTCCAACACAATTAGAAAGGAAACCTCTCATATGAATGTAGGGGAAATTACCAAAAACATCATAAATCTATTGTAATTATGCCAATTCAATCCTAATGTTTTTTTTATCGATTCCGTCTTAAGCCTTTTGCAATTGTGCAAATTCAATCCATTCGGCGAATTTTGGCAATGACATTGACGCTGACTGATAGGTGCTAATATTTTAATAATTTTTTAAAATTTTTTATTTGCTTTTTTTTTATCCCTCCCCCTCCCTTGTTCTATCTCCAGGGAGGGGAACGGAAAAAAAGCAGATAAAAAATTCAAAAAAATTATTAAAATATTAGGTCAGCATCTATGTCAACATCGATTAGCGAAAATTCGCCGAGTGGATTGAATTTGTACAATTGCAAAAGGTTTAAAATAGAATCTATAAAAAATGTTTATGACTGAATTGGCATAACTGCAATAGATTTAGGACATTTTTAGTAATTTTCCTACATTCATATGAGAGGTTTCCTTTCTAATTGTGTAGGAGGATTCCACGAATAACAATCAACATGCCTTTCACCGGTGTTATAGAGCCTACAAGGACCATCGGTAAATATCTTCCTAATGCACACGACAATGCAATGTGTTTCGTCCCTGCTTTCTTAATTTACTTGTACCAAACCAAAAAAAATTTGGCCCGACCACGCAAAGCCACAAAAGAACAACGTTCCCAAAGAAGTTTGGTCTGAATGCGAATTCCCAACTACTCGTTACATTATCGTCCCGAGGTCATCTTGCTTGGATTTTGCCATGAAATGTAAGAGTAATTCCAACCGGCAAATTATTTTGGATCATCAACATGCGTCCTGCCCCAAAACATGTCGTACACAACTGGTTAGCAGCAAAGAATGAATAAACAAGAGCTTAGCTGATGAACTCATCATAGTGGCATGTCTTTGCTTCAATCTCACCAAATCCGTATTACCCTTTTCTTTTTTCTTCACTTCTTTTTACTTTGGGATTAGAATTCCCATGTTACCTTTTATTTTATTTTTTTGTTGTCTTGTTTGACTTTGGGATAAGAATTGCCACGTAAGCTCATATACAGATCGATCTCTTATGTACAGGTTAATTGAAGTAGAGAAAATTAAAACGGCATTGACCAAGATTAGTGGGTTTGAGACTTGGTTACACTAAATTCATCTAACACGTGTTAACTTGCAATTTTTCCAATATTTATTCCCCAAGCATGCTAATCTATGAAGAAAGAGAAGAACGTCTCATCCAAAAAAGAAGGTACATCACCATTTATGCGGCATGCGCATCCACCTCGACAATGTCCATTCCGTTTTAATAGATCACCATCACCAAGAACTGATTTGGAAAATTCCTGAGAAAGCATTGTCAAGTTAGCTTGCTGATTACACAAGACCGAGAGTATTACACCAGACCGAGAGGATGCAGTTGCCTTGCTAATGACCGTGTAAGTAGCGGCGCGTCGGAGCAAAGGGCAAGGAGTGCATATTCCTTAGCTATACGCAATTGAATGAAAGGACACAAGTGATGCATAGAGGATGATTTGCCCAGCTTTTTCGACAGAGAGGTTATCTTTGATGAATTTGCTTTATTTTAGAATAAAAAGTAAGAGATTAATTGGAAAAAAAAAAGGATCTAGGACTGTATTTGGAAATAAGTGGAGCTTTAGAAAGAGGCTAAAGATGTTAAGAGTATAGTAGATGTTACAGTGTCTGCAAAGTCACTAGATTGCATAGTAACCGACGGTTGTCTCGAGGTCATAATTGATGAAATTCAAAGTGTCCAGTGGATGTGGATGAAATAAACCGACAATTCTATGCAGGTATTGAAATAGATATTGTTGGGTTTGAGATGCAAAGACAGAAGATTACTAGAATGTTACAACTTAATTACTCGAAGGAGTTACAGTAAAAAAACGTTGAGGTGCTTCAGCATGCGGTTGAAAAATTTCGTAAGTACCTCGTTTGCCACTTGGATGGAGATGGAGCATATTGTTGGTTGTGTGAGTTATGTCGTCAAATAGCACTGTTGAGAAAAACCTCCGAAGATTTTAGCATTGACAAGGCTATCACTTACGATTTGTGATTTGATAAATGCGAATGTTAGTTTTTGTTCAGGTGGGACGACTCAATGTTCTAGAAATATTCTAAGTGAATAGCCAAAGCCATTTGCCTGGTCTCAATTTTGGCAAATGATTGACGGACTAAGTGGTTTTGCATGATCATTTTTGTCACGTACTTGGGGGATTTTTAGGGGAAAAGGTATTAGAATTTGGCGCATAATCAAGTCAAAATAAATGGAAACCGAGAAAGAGAAATCAAGACATGATACTTTATCCTAATTCACCCTTAAATTAGGTTTACGTCCAACAGAGGATTCCACTATAATTAGAATCTCGCACTTCTCATTACATTACTCAATTATAAACGAAAAAAACATATATAATAGTAACTATTCATGAGCCCAAATTCAAATTACTAATGACAATTTACGGGCTTAATTTTAAAAGCTCTTTGGTATCCAAGGGGTGCTAGCCCTTGAGACTCCTATCGAGCGAGACTCACGTGTTTTCCTGTCGTAGAGAAGTATGAACCACACCATAAAAGAAGCGAGGTTGAGGGGGTACTTTGAGAACTAGCTATCAATACAGGCGGGCAAACGAAATTTTTTACTATTTTGAAATTGGTCAACTATCCAAACCAATGATGATGACCTAGGTTTTTTTATTTTACAAGTGTATTAGTTTTGAGTTTTTACTCTCTATTTATCATATGTGTATCAATTTAGGATTTTTCGTAGTGTTAATCCAATTTAACAAACACTAACGGAAGTGTTGGAATAGCATCGGTGGCAGAGAAGATGAGAGAACATAGATTGAGATGGTTTGAACATATTCTCCATAGACTCCTAGATGCTTCAATAAGAACAGAAGTGTGTTACTGAGAACACGATATGAAGAAAGGATGAGGTCAGCCGAAACTTACTTGGGGGAAGATAGTAAAACAAGATTTAATGGAGTGGGAAATAGATTGTCGTACGATCTATTTTAGGACGGAGTGGAGGAAAGCTATTTGCAATATAGAGGAGGGATTTCCTATTTTCCAGAGTGCCATGTTTAGTCATTTCTATTTATTTTTATTTATTTATTTATTTATTTATTATTTTTTTTTTTTGGGTATCCATATTTTTGCTTTTATTTTTAGTATATTTTAAGCTTTTCGCTTCGGGTTCATCGACCGTTGACCCAACTAGTTTGGGATAAAGGTGATGTTGATGTTGATGTTGAACAAATACTAACGGATGTTAAATTTTTCATAGGTGTACCGGTCTGAAATTTTTTATGATAAAAAAATTAGTTTGGAGTGAATTTGTCATGAGTACACCAATTTAAAATTTTTTATGGTCAAATATTTAATTTGTGTTAAATTAGTTTGGGTTTTCTGCGCTATTAATCGAAGTGGGAAAAAAGTGCATGGTGTTGTACTTAAAATGATCCTATTTAAATAAAACAATAAAATCCGCCACATTTCTTTATATTCTGATATTGAATGAGTTCAGCATAAATCCTAGATTTTTGTCCTCTCCAATCGATAATTATAGTTTGTGACAAATTTACTACAAATAAATTTTTTAACCACAAAAAACTCAAACTAGTACATCTTTAACAAATCTACCTTTCGTTAGTTTCTGTCAAATTGCTAAATTACATGACATGTGGCCAATGATATGTGTACTAATTTAAGGTTTTTACCTTTCATTTATGACAGTGTATTAGTTTGTGATTTTTCATAGTAGTAACCAAATTTAACAAAAACTAACAAAAACTAACAGATAGTAAATTTGTCACATGTATAACAGTTTGCGTTTTTCATCGCCAAAAAATTACTTTATGATAAATTTATCATAAGTGTAGCGATTAGTTAAATTTATCGCGGGTACACTAGTTTTAGATTTTCTGTGATATTAATTCAAGAAAAAAAAGCACATAGGGTTGTACTTAAAATTTTTCTATTTAAATATTCCAATAAAATCCGTCACGTTTCTTTATATTCTAATATTTAATTAGTTCGTGATAAATCCACATTTTTATTCTCTCCCAATCGATAATTAGAGTTTCGTTCTATTTCGAGAAATGTCTCTCTAAGATTTTTGAAATTCCTCTTTGCAAAATCCTCGAAACTCCTATCTTGTACTACGTGGTCCGCACGCCCGCATGGTGGTCTCTCTTCAAGTTTTGAGCTCGAATGACGTCTCCGATGATCGGGCATATGAAAGTGCACTTGATATGTCCCTGTCAACGTTGTGGCTTGCTTGTGGTATCATCATTTGCCGGCTTGTCCAGACAGAAATAAATCGATGGCCCACTTGATGAATTGGGATAACAAAATTAGGTCAGATCGTACCGTCGTACGTGGCACACCCATGCATGCAAAGATGTCTCCTACTAACCTAGGCACGTCGATCCCCATGAACATCGGACCAACCAACCCCGAGTTTCGGTTTCCAATCTCACCTATAACTTCCGTAATTTCCGTTTTCTCAAAAATTAGAATCGACATTGGTTACGTCCGCCACGTGTTTCTCATAAAAGAATCTGAATAGATTCTAAGTTTTCAGTTAGCGAGTAGTTAAACGAAGCTTCGATCTTGACCATCACTTTCTCTCCCATGTTCATATATATTTGCTTGTCGGTTACTCCTCTTTCCTATTGATGCGTGTTAGAGTGCAATTTTTTTTTTACCTCGTCTTGTTCATTAACTAAGTATTATTTGTGAAGGGTGTACTAGATTTTAGAGCGGACGATGATTCAAGTTTGACCTTTATAGGATTGGCTCCTAAGCACGCACGCGATATTAATTGTATATAGCTTTTTTAGGTGAGTAGGATCTCAAGGTACGCATTCTAATAAGGTCTGAAAATACTATTTGGAGGAAAACTTAATTAAAATCGTACACAAGCAAATTTACGCGACCTGAATGGGGTAGTAGAGGAGGAGAGTAATTTTTTCATGGAAAAAATCATCAAAAACCAAAAACTATACTCATTATGACACATTTACCCTAAACTTTTTTGTGAAAAAAAAATCTCTAAATTTTTACCCATGTGACACATTTAACTCTTTTTTTTTTGTAATACTAAAAACTCTAAACTTGTATTCGTGTGACACATTTACCTCAAATTTTAAGGTAAATGTGTCGCATGCCTATAAGTTTGAAATTTTTGTATCAGCAAAATATAACATGGGATAAATGTGTCACATATGTATAAGTTTGAGATTTTTGTATCATCAAAAAAATGTTTAGGGTAAATGCGTCACATGATTATAAGTTTGGAGTTTTTAATGTCACAAGAAAAAATTTAGGGTAAAACATGTTGCAGTGAGCATGCTTTAAGGTTTCTGGTGTTGTTTTTCCTTTTTTTTTCATGAATTGTTGAATGGACATGTTAAAGGTGGAAAGACAGGCAATTTCGAAATGTAGAAGTAGTGGGAATAAGTGGTGATTAGTGTGACCGTTCGTAGTTGTCAACTTTTGTGGAGGGGTTGATTACATCAAACGTGTATTTTTACCATAAAACCCTAAAATATAACACGTCTAGTGTCGATTTATTTAATAGTTCCGCTGCGAATATCAATTTCAAAGTTGGATTTATAGAGTAACTAAGTTGTGGCACACACGCAAATTTTCAATAACTTTATTATCAACTAAAATATATAAAGCTACAATTTTCGATTTTGTTATCTTTAGGTTATAACAATTTTAAGGGTATTTTAGTAAACTAAATAGAGGACGCCAAATTTATATTAGTAATTTTGTTATCTTTAGTTCCGTTTATGTTAACACTAGATCTCGAGGACGTCCAAACTCTTTAAAATTTGCAATCAATGCCGGTATTTGTGAAAATTTGTACGGTATTTGTGAAAATTTGTACGCAAATAGGAATAATCAAATTGGAATAATACGTGGAGAGGGTCGTCAAAACCGAATTGCAAAACCAAACTGAAAATTTCGTGCATTTTGGTTCGGTTCAGATAATTGAAAAATAACTATTCTTTTTTTTTTCCAGTTCATTTATTTCGGTTCAATTCGGTTAACCAAATCGCATTGAAAATCTCTAATTCTTTTTCTTTTTTTTTTTTGGGAGGGGGGGTGAGGGCCGCAAAGCCCTTGCCCACCACTAGGGCCTGAACAAGGCATCGTAGCCCTCATGCATGCACCAACAAGGGGCTTCAGCCCCTCATAGACCCTCGCCAGGAGCTGCTAGCCCTTCATCCCAAAAAAGGAAAAAAAAAAAAAAACAAGAAAAATTGAAAATTGAATCGAACCAAAATGACTTTTTGGTTCCACTCATATTCAGTTCAGAGTGAGATTCGATTCCGTTCAATCTTGCCTACTAATGGTTCAGAATCATTGACACTCCTAACGTGAACCATGAAACATTTTCAGACACCACATCAAACTTAAGATGTACAAAAAGATGTAACGAAGCAAGAGGTTGACGTCATCAGAGCTGCCCATAAATTTATGGGTAGCGTCATCTTGTGTATTAGTGGATAAGTGGGCCCCGAATTGGCGGATAAATGGGGCCAATTGCATGTGGTTGCAATATTTTGAATTAGAAAATACGTGGCGCACAATTTCTAAAAGTTGGATCACAATTACATACTATATCTCCCTTGGTGGTTCTATAAATATTTGTGTGCACGAAATGGAGTTTACATCAACATTGATCTGCATAAAAAAAAATCGATTTCCATTTCAAATATTATTTAAATATTCAAATTTCTAATCGGAAGAAATAAAAAATGCGAATTTTATTTTGTTTGAATTCCTTTTCTTCGTTAGAAAAAATTCATCCGATGATAAGCAAAAGTGAGAAAGTTTTATTTGATTTGTGTAAAAGCCAATCTCACTTGTTAAGGGGTTAAAAAATCTATTACTTTAATTCTTATTTCAAAAATTGATAATTTTGTACTTAGTTGTATAAAGGTGGGCATAGATATATGAAGAGGAGATGTTGTATGAGTGTCTACTAAGCCGGATTTTCAAGGTGTCAGAATCAAACTAAAAATTCTAATGAAGAATTTATTTTTTCTTTTGGTGGCACAATCAATAATATTGAACTCTAAATTGTATAAAGAATCGTATGGATAATTCTTTTTTTTTTGCCAATATTATTGATTATTAACTAGGAAACTTCTATCAACAATATAAAAAAAATTATTCCTTCTTCAAAATTCAAATTGGTCAAGGAAACAAAAGAAACCGAATGTCGTCTTTCCTTCTTGCTTTTGTATGTATACTATGTTCAGTTCAATTATAACAAAATACAGATATAGACTATCTCTTCTTTCTACTTTATCTTTTGGGAATCTCTATTTTTACTGAGAATCCAGTTCTTGGATTGACCCCCGACAAACCCTCCGAGAATTTGTAAGAAACTCTTTATTTCTTAAAATGAAAATTATGTTCTAAATTTGTTGAGCATGAAAATTGCGCAATTACGCGTAACACATCAAATTCTTATCCATTTAACATGACTTGGCATATCAAACCGAATAAAACCGTCAACGACGTTATTGAAGAATTCGAAACATTACTTTCTCTTGGTTTGAAATAAATAGATCAGGTCCAATTGGCACCACACGAGACCCCACTTTTCTGGAGACTTTGCTATATCCGGAATGATAACGGTGCACATCCACCGTCGCTTAGCCATATAATTAGTTCTGTCGGCCCCATCGTACCAACGGTTGGTTTTCGCATCTTTGGTCGAGCACGCAATTACCGAATTTAATTTGGAATTCGGACCAAATTACGGGAACAAAATCTTTCTTGGATTCTAATTTCCCTTTTTGTTTATTTTTTATTTTTTATTATAATTTACTATATTTCCAAAAGGGCATCCGAGTCGGCCCGTTACGCCCATAAATAAGCACGCAGTATCAACCCATGCACGACTCAGATTACAAAGCGAAGAAGAAGAAGAAGAAGCGAAACCGCCTTCTCCGTCACTCTCCCTGACGCACACCCACAATCACGTTTTGCGAACGAGACGATCTCCGTCGTGTTTAGGGTTTTCAATCGTTCGATCGGTGGTTGTAGGGGAAAAGGCCATGGCCGATAGGAATCTGTCGACGGACCTGAGCGTGGCGGAGGTGAAGAAGAGCATCCTCCGCGACGCGCTGGAGCACATCCACGAGCGGGCGTCCTCGCTCTTGCTGCTGTCGCTCCGGTGGAAAGACCTCGACGACCACTACGATGCCACGCGGAGGGCGCTCGAGCGGCGCGGGGAGGAGGTCCGCTCGGCGGAGGAGTCTATCAAGGCGAGTTTTAGGGGGTTCGGGGCCAGGCTTGAGGAGATTGAGCGGAGGGAGAGCGCGATCGCGTCGAGGCGGAGGGCGGAGATTGAACGCAGGTGCAGGGAGGTTGAGAGGAACGCGGAGGAGTTGGAGATTGCGAGGAGGGAGGTCGAGGAGAGGCTTCGGGGGATCGAGGTGGTGGAGAGGCGGTTCGAGGAGGTTAGTAGCTCGCTGGCTGCGTTGGTTGATGAGAGGTTGAGGGAGGTTGGAGAGAGAGAGGGGGAGGTTGGGGAGAGAGAGAAGGAAATCGAGTTTAGGGACGAGAAATTGAGGGAGAGGTGGGAGGCATTCGAAGCTAGCAGGAGTAAATTGGAGGGGAAAATCAACGAAGTACAGTTGAAAAGTGAGGAATTTGAGGGTAGAAGCAAGGATCTGGAATTGATAGAGAAGGAGTGCAATGAGCGGGTCAGGCAAGCTAGGTTGAAGGAGAAGAGGTTGCAGGAGTGGTCTAATGAGCTTGAGATACAGAAGAGAGAACTTGAAGTGAGACTGAGAGAGGTCGAATTGAGGGATAACAGGGTAAAGGAATTGTCTAAAGAACTTGACTTGAGAAGCAAGAAATGTGAGGAACAGAATAATAATGTTAGGCCTGCGATAAACAAATCAAGCGGTGAAATTCATACGAAAGTACTGGCCAAATCACCAGATACTTGCTTGAAGAAAGATGTCCAGGTTTCGAATATTCAAAGGCGTGCAATGGTGGACGGGAAGGACTTGCAAATTTTCCTTAATGAGCGCTGGACAGAAGGTGAAAAATTAAGACACGAAGTGTCGGTGACACTTAGAAGATGTCCCGACCCTGCGAGGCTTGTTCTGGATGCAATGGAAGGGTTTTACCCTCCGCATTTGAAGAAGGGAGATGTGGAGTTTGACGAGTGTATTGTTAGGAGGAGTTGTATCTTGCTGTTGGAGCAGCTAATGAAGATCTCTCCAATTATTACCCCTCAGGTAAAGTCTGAGGCGACGAAATTGTCTTTCTTCTGGATAACTAAAATGAGAGCAGATGCCGAAAATTCCTTGGAAGTATTGGGATTTTTGCAGCTTTTGGCTACGTATGGATTGGCTTCTGCTTTTGATACTGACGAGATCTTACACTATGTGGAGAAAATTTCTCAATTTAGACATATGCCGGAATTATGCCAGGCCCTGGGCCTTAAGGATAAGATTCCAGGTAAAACTTTTGCCTCTCCTGCATTTTATATAGCTTGATTATTTCTGATTGTCGCTTGCTGTCCATTTGCACCTTAACTGCCTCTCAATACCTGAAGCAAAATTTAGCACCAGGCGTTGCAGTGCTTCTGACTTCAGTTCCTGGAGTAGGCCTTAGACATTTATGTGATGGGAATGGCGGGACTTAAATAAAAATGAAAAATTATTGCTTCAGCGTGCATTTTGATCATGCCGACTCAATAGTGTCAGAGACAAAGGTACTGCCTTGATGCTGATTGAAGCATCCTGCAGCACTAAAAGTGCTGCCTTGCTTCTAGCCGTTGGCCTTTCGTTTCCATCTGGCCAAGGGTAATAGCAAACATGAGAGAGAGAATTCTACATGCAAGTTGAGTTCGTAGGGGACTTTAATCTATCTTCAGTCAATTCACACTCTGGTAGGCATTTCCCGTACACAGCTGCACTAAAGGATCAGTCTTTCTTCAGCCGGAATTGAGCTGGAAGTCTGGGTCTCAATTCTCAATGAAGTAACATGATATCGATTCATTATTTGTTCAATCTGGTCGACCTGATAGTAAAAGAAGACAATTTGTTGTTGCTTTTGATGTTATCAACAGAATTTATCATTCATATGATGATGGTATCGAGGTTTAGAGCTCTATAGTTCGTTATCTTTCACCATTTGTGGGTACATATGGGTTTCAACCGTTTCTTTGCCCTTATGTAGGCCCGTTCTCTTTGTTAGTTTTTCCTCATCCTACCAGCCTCAGCCTTCACATGAATGAGAGTTTTGAGATATATGTCCAATCTCTTAGAAAAAGTTTGTCGAACACTTGATCTGAAAACTATTCCATGCCAGTCTAATGTTATTGTTGTGCCTGTTTTACCTAACTCAAGCTTTTTCCAATTTATGGGTTAGCTTTTGCATGGAGAGATGTTTATGCATGCAGTATCTTTCGTTGGTTCATTTAATGTGGCAGTCTAATAAAGATAGTCATTTGACTATTGGTATGGTAGGTCTCATTCGGAATCTTGTGAAAGAGAAGAAACATAATCTGGCTGTAAGTTTTATTTATTCTTTCAAGATGGAAGATGAGTTTCCACGGAACCCCTCTTGAAAGATCACATGAGAATCTCCAAAAATGCTGCTGGGGCAATTCTCCAAAATGAACATAACTCTCCTGAAGCTCATAGGATTGCTCAGTTTTTTTTTTGGTAAGGTAAGGTATAGATGCTCAGTTGGTATGCCATATTTCCTAAAGTTTGGAATGCATGGCTAATGCCCATTACAATCTTTGTGTTCATGACTTCTTACAAACAGAATCAGGCCATGAAAAGAAGAAAAGCTGATCTAAAAGCTGGAGGTAGATGCGCTGAGGATCACAAGATCAAGTCAACAATTTCACCTGAAAACATGAAACAAGCCATTACTTCTATGGAGAAACAAAATGGGGACCAAGAAAAAGCAGCCACAGAGATCGGCAGCATCAATATGAGAGAATTGGATGGAAATTGCATGGCCCTGCTATAGTAGCTGCTCCTGTTCCATCATCTATCCCTGCCTCTGTCAAAACTACTTCTCCTATCACCATTGAGACTGCTGTCAAACCAGCACCAGAAACTTCAACCACCACAGCAAAGAGGCAAGCATCCACAAACAGCTGCATTGGCAGAAGTTGGATCGAATCCTCTTGCTGGTGCCAGTTCTAATGCTCAGTCATTGCCCATCACGCATAAAGGTATACCATATCCAACTGTCTGAGTAACTCTCTTTCTTTTTCACCCATTAACATGGGAGTCCAAGTTGTTATTACCTTACCATATAGTAGCTGTACGTAGCCCCTACTTCTTTCCCTACATTTAAAGTTTTTGTTGGGGAGGAAATTCTGCACTGAAATGGTGACTTTTGGCATATCTTTTAGTTAGCAACTTGGCACTCTTGATGGACAACAAGTGGAAGAATTCTGTTGATGCTGTCTCTTTGAAGTAATTGTGGGTCTTGTTAACAACTGCTTTTGCGATACTAGCTTAAGTAACTGGACAACAGCAAGAATGCTTATTAAGATACTCCGGAATTGAAGATTATATATTAAGGAAACCGAAATTGGAAGTTGCTCATCAACAGTTTTCGATACTGCTCCCAATTTGAAGTATCTATTATTGGAAGTAGTGCTCAAATTAATAGGATAATTATTGGAAGCTTGTTGGAAAGTGCTCAAGTTCAAATTGTCTGACCCATCTAAGAGAAGTGTATCTTTTGTAGCATTTACTACCCTAAAAGCCTTGTCCCTTGAATGGATGGTGGTAGCTTATGAACGGAATTGTCATATTTTGAAAGAGAATCTTATTTGTATGAGCGTGTAAGCACTCGTAATTTATTTTGAGAACCAACGTAGTTATGCTTCCCGTGCTTCAAGAGCCTTTATTTTTGTTGCTACTTTGTTTCTTAAGGTGCTTGATAATTATTATATACCTTTTCTTGTCTCTTATGTGAAATTTATTATTGAATGATCCAGAGGCATCATCTGAGAATCTTTGCTCTAAGCCTTCTGGTAAGATTTTGGGAAAGATACTCAGCAGGGAGGTGGAATATGAGATGGTGCGTGATGAAATTTCCGCTCTTCTTCATTCCTCATCAGATCCAGCAAGTCTTGTTCTTGACACACTGAAATATTCTGACCCTTCAAACTCAAGAGAATTCATTAGATTGGTATTCCAGTAAAGCATTGTATTTTGCTATTGGAACATTTAAAGAGATTTTCGCCTCTCATCAAGCCTCCGTTGTTAAGCAGCAAACCGTTTTGTCAATCGTTGGCACAACGACCAGTTGAGGTTGGAGACAGTGATCAGTATGGCGACCATATGTTACACACACATTCTGGCTGCCTTCACACATATTTGTCTTTACATGCCCGCTCCTCTATAGTGCCGCTAATGAAGTTCTTGAACTCTTGGATTCATCGAATAGGGGGCCCTAAACAAGAACAAGTCCCACCACGATTCTTGTGCAGCTCTGGGATTAGCAGACTTTTACTGGTAAGGATTTTCTTCCTGCCGACTCTTCTCTTTCTCTCTGCATGTCCTAGTTTTGCTTTTCTAGCAGGAAAGAACGTTCGAGGGGAGGAAAACGTCGTGCCAAATATTCGGAATTCTTTACTAGAATTCTTCAGGTTTTTTTTTTACGTCAAGGACTGTAGGTAAGTGGGCAGGCTTTTTTTGACCGAGCGAGTAATCGCTAAGGCTAGAGCAGTTCCCCTGTTCCACT
>JAGVVM010012006.1:0-11201 GCA_019149425.1 Psidium friedrichsthalianum
AAATCATCAAAAAGTCGATTGGAACTAGCGATTGCTACGAGGTCCAGCCCGTGTCAAAAGAGGGTGATTGTATATTGGGTCGAATTTGTCAAATCAGTTTTTCAAGGTGAAGCAAAATCTGTACTGTGTCTCATATTGGGACCCATCTTTTAGCATATAACTATTCACATGCAATTGCCATTCACACAAAACATCACAAACATTAGTCTTGACGGTTGCAACCATGTGGTTGTGTTGTATGGCCTCTATCTTGGAATGACACATGAAAAGAAACTGTAGGCATGGTTTTAGAACTCGCATGCCAGAGTTCTTTTAAAAACTATTGAAGTTGTCTGTCCACATGCCGACAATGGGTCTTATAAAAAAAAAAAAGGCAGCCGGTGCACGATAGCATCCCCGCGAGGCGGGGGTCCGGGAAGGGCCCCACCACAAGGGTGAAAGGAGCAAGCCTTACCCTGCATTTGCAAGAGGCAAGCATTGACAATGGGTCTATATGCTTTTTATATTCATGCGGTCCTTTCTTATCTATAAGCTTAAGCTTTTGGTTTGGATTTTCTAGCATGGTATCGGAACAGTGTTGTCTGCAAATTATGCCGTCCACCCTCTATTTGTTAAATTCTACGTGCCAATAGTAATCGGCTTGTACATGAGAGGGTATGGAAGTTGTTGTCCCACATCACGACAAACGCGATCGTATATGCTCTTTATATTTAAGTGGTCTCTTCTTCCTAGAAGCTTAAGTTTTGGGTTGGACTTCTAACAAAACCTCTCATTCTACCGAGCTGATCTACTTTGGGACATATGTTGACACAGAATTGTCTATGATGTTAACAGTCTGCCAGTTAGATCGGTTGTATCGTTCAGACCAGTTGAACTGCCTAAAGTCTCTGGCCAGATTCATGCTCCTGTCCGCTTTAGAAAGCACCGCTAGCACAGCCTCTGAGAGGAGAATCTGTTCAAAGTACATAAAAATCGAATGACACTCTGCACCACATATGCCCTCCTCAGTAGTAAATCACATTGATAGGGTTTAGGTTATCAAACAAATTGCGGTTCATAAAAACTGAATTGACCTTAAATTGAGGGACTATTGAATAGGAATCCTCTCGAGGTCATATAATCTTAAAAGTATGCATGAAAGAAATTGGAAAGCAATACATAATATCGCCTCTATAAGTATCGGGTCGTTATTTTAAATGTGAATCTGCGGGGTGCAACCGGCCATTTCACCTAGTATTCTGTGACTGGCTATTGAGTTGTGTTTATGAAGCACAACCCTTTTATTTGTTTGGGCAACTGTCATTACAGTGGGTTCTTCCTTTGCAGGTGTAGTGATTGTGAGGTGGACTCTTTTCTTTTTCGTCCACACCTGAATTTGCGGGCGAAGTACCATGCTGTACGTTTCTTTCTCTTTTATTATTGTCATTTGTCTTAGTAGCAGTATCATTTGCAGGGCCTTTGACGATCTTTTTCTTAGGACTGATTATTTTGTCACTTTTAGTACTTCTGCTGCCATTATTTTTTTTTTAATACTAGTCCTTCATGCATTGTACTGTATGGTGATGGTTAGGGATCCATCAATGCATTGGCTGTGGCACCATACCCCAAATCATGACGAGCATTTGTGTGCAACATGATTTTTATCATTTTTTCTAAAAGCTTTCTTTCAACAGGAGGCGATCGGTTAGGTATGTTCACAGCAGTCTTTCTTTCTTCCTATTCCTGTTTATGCGATTGTATCTAAAAATCAATTCCGAGAGTGCTTGTCTTTGAATTAACCCTAAATTGCAACAGTCTCGCATATGGGCTTTATTCTAGGTGATTGCTGGACATGTTTCCTATAAGACTGTGCAAAGTGAAAGTATGTTTCTGTTAAATTTCTATTGTTATCACTTCAATAAGCCATTGTACATGTGCAGATTAATTTCCTTAGCCAATTCGTCTTAGTAAAACAAAGGAGATGACCAAAAGGTGGCAAAAAGATTGATAGATGTGTACTTTGCTGTGTTTAAGGTACTATTACATTATTTTAGTTGCACCTTTTGTACGTTCATGGTTGCATAGGTGAGTGAACATTTTTGTTATGAGGTGATTACGTAGAGATTCTGTTTTAAAGATCTCGGGTGTTTATTTTTGGTGGACAATGTCAGGTGTTGATTACTGAGGTTGGTAGTGGTCAGAAAAAAAGCTAATGGCAGCAAACAAGGAGCGAAGAGGGCTCTGGTCCTGAGGGGGAAAAAGAAAAAGATGCAAACAACGCTCATGTTTGAATTAGACTCAAGGATACTATCAGTCTTGTTAACTGTCAGTTTGTTTTGTTCTGTCTACTGATTTGCCCAATCTGCTATGGTTTTGCAATTCTCTGTTGACCTTATTGTACCTTTTCATTCTTCCAGGGGGTGAACAGAGCATTCCCTATGTTTCAAGCAATGAGGCTGATGACATTGTTGAGGTCCAGACACCACTGCTCTTCCAACTGGTAAGCTCAGAGGCACAGGGTCACTTGGGATGAATGGCTTGTGAAGGGAGCTTATATGATTGGTGCAAGAGGGAAATAATTTTACCATGTGCTCTGATATCTGCACTCTTTTTATGCAGGTTCACTCAATAAATTTTAATGTAGGAATACAAGCTCTGATGCTTCTTGACAAAATCTCATCCAAAATCAGATAGTCAGTGATCGGTTTTACCGTGCCTTATACTCAAAACTTCTACTTCCTGCTGCCATGAATTCTTCCAAGGCAAGTGACACGGATCTTTTAATGTCTCATTAGACATACTATTCAGATTGCTTACAGCTGCCTTGAAATATGTTCATCAAGGAAATTTCTCAACTGCAAGCTTGACATTTAATGGATGTGGAGTTCTGGTTTCAAACTTACATGCTTCTTTTGTTCTCTTTATGCAAATGAAGACCAAGCGTAGCTTGAGTTTGTAGAGGATGATCTTAATTAGTTTCTTTTCTTACGGACATAAATGAAAAGTACCCACATTGAAAGAGTTAAATGACTTTTAATTTGATATTCCTGAGCTTGGGGTCTTGGGAAGATGAGATCACAATGCCAGAGTATCTTATGAGTTGCTTGCCATGTCCCTGACCCAATCCCTTTGTCCTGCCTTTTGGCACTTGAAATCCCCCTCTCAAGAATAAAAGATAACAAATACTTGAGAATAGAAAAAGAAACAAGGAAGGAATGGTTTGTGGCGCCCCACCACAACCCACCCCCCCCACCCCCCCTCTTCTCCTTCCTTCTCTCCTCTCTCACAACCAACCACAACACTCTCACCTGTTTGGTTTTTTTGGCATTCTTCAGGCAGAAATGTTTATTGGTCTATTCTGAGAGCCATGAAAAGTGATTGTGAATTTAAAACGGGTTGGCTGCCTTTTCAAAGCGTCTTTTACAGGTTTGTAGCGAGACGTTTTAGCCTTTCCTTTGTCCTTTCTCATGGTTTGCGAATCCTTAGAGATCAATCCTGCCAAAAATTTCCTTAATACTCTTAGATGAGTGTTTGCTTTGCCTCTCTTCCTCATAGAAGTGCATGCTTGGGACACACTTCTGGTCATAAAAGTAGAATGTTAAGCTAGTGTTTCTATTCACAGAACTTTGACATATTGTGCTCCTGTTTAGTTATAGTCCATAATATGCTTATGCTTCTTCTAGAGATTTTAACTTATAAAAAGTTTCTGAGAAATGAGGATTCAATAGAAGGATGATAGCAATGCCTTTCCTGGTTTGTTATATTCTACATGCAAGTTCACTGATTTTTGACAGGTTGCACTGCAACAGCCCACCTCAATATGCCTGTGGATATCTTATTCTTCTCTCTGAGCTTCTTAAAGCCAGACCACCTTTGTGGTGAGGATGGGATGTTCTTTGGTTTGTTCTGATGTATAAATGAAATTACTGGAGGATGAGGTTTTCAGATGGAATTTTCTTGAACAATACATACTATTGTGCAGGAATGTAATGCTCCAGAGTGAGTCGGTTGATGAAGAGCTAGAACATTTCGAAGACGTTGTTGAAGAAGCTGACAACAAAGAAATCAATGCTTCAAGAGAAGAAAAATAATTTCGGCTCGATTCTTGATGATTCCGTTAAGGACGATCATTCCTCAGAAGAGGAGGATGTGATCACCCATCTCTTCTTCAGATGATGATGAACTCTCTGATGAAGCAGTGAATTGCTTATAAAGAATTTATCTCCAAATACTCAGGGGAGATGAATTATCTAAACATAAAATTGATCAGTCCTAGAGTAAATTCGACAGATTCGTTGCTTCCTGGAGGGTATAATCCCAGGCACAGAGAGCCGTCTTACTGGTACTTTAAAACCCCTTTTTTCCCTGGCAGTTTCCCTGTAATGTACTGTTGTATTGTTGCCAACTCTAATTGTATCATGTTGATCTCGATCATTGTTTTAGGAGCATGTTATACTTGGAGTAATTATTTACTATATGTATAGAAAATTATTTTCTTCAAAAAGATGCCTTATACTTTAATTAATTGTCTGCATACTTCATCTAACTAGTGGCGCACTCTTTGTTTCTTTTCTTTCATTTTAATATGTTTAATCTGTAGCTGTTGCCAGTTTCTGAAACCTTTGCATTTGTAGCTCTTGCTGATTAATGTTTCAAAACTCCTAATGAATTGATTTCATTCCCATTTGGGAACTATAGCAATGCAGACGTGTAAGCTGGTGGGAGCTCACGGTACTTGCTTTCACATGTTCATCCATCAGTTGCTACCATGGCTCGGACACTCCTGTCTGGGGCCAACATTGTGTTGCAATGGAAACCCATTAAACGACCTCTCACTTCCCGGCCTTCTTAGACAAGTTAATGGAAAAGAACCTAAGCAAAGCTCATGGCATGGTGGTTCCCAAATTGAACCTGCCAAGAAGGTTGATCATCAAGTTATGTTTCTTTGCCCTTGTATAATAGGTTCTCTAAGTTGCTTTCCCTCTGTCCATGACCCATTGACCCTTCCTATGAGCGGCCACTGCCTACTGTGGAATCCTCTAAATTGTTTCTGCTTTTGTTGTTTTTTTTTTCTCCCCAGCTTGATATGAACAATCAGTTAAAATTGGGCCAGAAATTTGTCACTAGCTGAAATGGATGTTCCCCGGAAGATCTAGTTTTTTCACAAGTTTTATGTAAACAAAATGAGTTCCTCAAAATCACAAAGAAGAAGAAAAAAAAGAAAGGAGCAGAAGAAGAAGCCGCAGAGGAACTATTTGATGTGGACGATGCAGAGGCGGATGGCGGAGACGAGGAGTGATAATGAAGAGATTGAGAATATGTTGGACTCTTGCTGACATTTCCTTAGATGGGGATGGTGAATATGATTATGATGACTTGGACCGAGTTGCTGCCAGAAGATGATGATGATTTGGCTGATGATATAGCGATGGAGAGATTGATCTTCCATTCGACGTGGATGAGGAGAAGAGGATGATTTGCCCCATCGAAGATGACAGAAGTGAAGGGAAAGTGACGACAATGACAGTTGCGATTGGGGAAGCAGATGATGAAACTGATGAAGGAGAAGATAGCTCCCGCCAGAGGAAAGGAAGGAGGAAATCTGGGGGAAAGACATCACATCCCCTTTCGCCAGTCTTGAAGAATACGAACTTTATTAAACGAGGATACCGAGGATCCTGGCTCACAGAAGTTCACAAAGAAGTCAAAAATCACGAAAGAAAGCTAGGTCATCCAAGTGACTTTTTAGAAATCCGATTTGCAGATGCAGGTGATGAACATCGACGCGCCATTTCAAAAGCTGTTAAACCGTGGCGATGACTGGCGACTTTCCTTGCATCTGCGCACAGTACCAATCATAGGGAGGATAAGGGCAGCGATTGAGGTATAATTAATCTAGGGTTTCGGTTTTGTTTGTTACCTCCTTCCGCTCGAGTTTTGATCAATGCGAGGAACGTCAATTTACACATTTTCTTCAATTTATACGATATTTTTTGGCTAGAGTTTGTGCCCGTGATTTGGTACACACCGATGAAGAAAAAGAATGCTTTCTTCATATTTCCTCATAGTGAGATGCGATCGGGTGGCATTACAAGCTCGACAGTTGGTGACCTTCGTACAGAAAAGAACTACAAAACGAAAAAATCCATACTATGAGCATAACCTCCATTCCTCTTGTATAATTAGCTTGTGATACATCCATTTAGCCAAAACAAGTACGAGAAAGCACCCATGTAGACTCCTGATTCCTGGAACTGCCCATTTCAACAACCATCCATAATACATCACCATGAAGTATGAACATATACCATGCTAATCGCACCTTCATGATATGGATAAACAGCATATTAACTCTGAATCTTTGACCTGGCTAAGCCGGCTTCGCCTCTCAAGATCCTCGTCTTCGAAGCTCTCATGATCCGGTCTTCAAAATTTTTCGGGTATCCTCAAAACCCCTTTGCTGCAGAACCTGAATTCCTCTGCCAACTTCCGCAGCAGCTGCACGAAGTCCGCATCTGCAAGTAGCTCTCGTGTGGACGATGAACCCCTTGTCTTCACTCCATGTATATCGGAATATATCCTCTCGGAGCCATTCTGCGCGCCCTCTAGCTGCTTCGCTTCTCGCCGATTTGCCTCAGTTGCGGGGCTTCTAATCCCATACTGGCTTGTTAATCGATCCCCTGCCCTGATCTAAACACTCCCGATTTGAGCACTGAGACAGTGCGATATAAGCAAATACAAAGCCTTGTGTATTTGGTCTGTCCTTCCATGTCCTCTTTGGTAAGATATTTCATCACATATTTCCTGATAGCCATTATGTTCATCTCATTAAGCTCTGTGCATCTTTATAGTAATATCAATCCTAGCCGTAACCAATGTCCAATCTGCCCATTGAGCGACGTTTGCCATGCCGTGACGACGAGTAGTTGGTTCAATTTGGCAGGTTGTTTATAACAATAATAATCAAATTCTTGTCGACCGATTGTTAGCGATCGGAACGTTCGACGCCTAGTCTTTTCAGCGAATCTGCTCGTGATTGTGACCTCTGCCATTGCCTATCTATCAACCCCTTTTTTTTTTCCCCTTCTCATCGCTAGAGCACTCGGGAGAAATTCAAAGTTGTCAATGTTTGTCGCAATGTTCAAATGTCTTGCTCTTTATGCATGATCCGGCCTGAACATGTACTGGGGGATCAAACAGGTAAAAGAATGTGTACCGGGTCGAATTTATACTTTGACCAAAATTGATAAAATCCCAGGTTTTGCCGGAGTGGGATTCTCGTAAAATAAAGAGATTTTATCACTAGATAAAAATAGAAAAAATTTCAAAGAAGGGCGAGGAAATGTATATTTTTATTTTAAATAAGGGCTTAAAGTGTCTCGTTATTTCAAAGAAAAGACCTGATCAAAAGGATTTCATCATTTATTTTTAGTTTTTTTATTTTTGCGACTGGTGGCTCGACAGCAGGCCATGAGGTGGGCCTCACCCAACCCTCACCGGTGGACTGGCCACATGTGAGAACAGGAAGGGGAGGAAAAAAAAGATTCGTAAATGATAATTAAATGTAATTGGTCAGGCCATTTTTTGAAATAATGAAAGACATTTCATATTTATTTTATCCCATTTATTCAAAAGTATGAGGATGCTTCATGTCTTTATTTAGAAAATTTCCGTAAAAATAGTTGTTCTATAAAAAATTTCGAATCCTTCGCCACGCTGGGCGGCCAATTTTTATGTTGGATATAGCCTCCGTAGAGCAATTGTAATTAAAATTAATTTGAAAAAGAAAGAATTTTTCTTTTATGTTCGGCAGTTTTCCAATTAGTTTCTCTCTTTTTCTCCATTTTAGCCTTAGGGCATTTGATCCATCTGTGACCAGGATAGGTGCGACCATATTGTTGTCCACGGACTGGTGTTCTCTCGGTCACACACGACACACCATGTTTCCTTCCCTCTCCCCCATATTTTTCCCATTACATTACCCGCCTCGAACTTCTCACTCTCGACCCTCGAATTTTTTCTGAACCACAGGGGACAGATACCAAAGCGCATGTAAACAAGAGCTATGGAGTCAGTTTTTGCTCCTTCGACCCCGAATTGAGGGGGCGTGGGGGGGGGGCCCCCATTCCGGGTGGCCAAGAGCTACAAGTACGGTTCCAGGATCTTCTTTTATATTCTGATTTGCCGCTTCCACAGCTCGTTCATTTGTGGGCTGGAGGGGTA
The DNA here is from genome assembly GCA_019149425.1 of Psidium friedrichsthalianum. Taxonomy (NCBI): domain Eukaryota; kingdom Viridiplantae; phylum Streptophyta; class Magnoliopsida; order Myrtales; family Myrtaceae; genus Psidium; species Psidium friedrichsthalianum. The sequence goes on from JAGVVM010012006.1 coordinate 8,203, forward strand.
GGGTGAAGAGTTAAGGTGTCCTGACTTCAAAACCGGTCCAACAGATCATCAACCACCTTATGTATTCAGGGTTGGACCCGGTGTCTGTGATAATGGGCCTGGGGGTCCCGTACCTCGCGATGATATCCCTTTTAATGAAGGCCAGCGGCTTCGCTGAACGTCTTAGCCGTAACGTTTGGGGTCTCGTACGAATTGGCCTCGATGCATTTGGTGAAAGAATCGGGATCTTAGAGCGGCACCAAGATGAACGGTCGTGACCGCATTTGATTGTAGCGTGTGGTGATAGGGGTTAAATTGGTGCCCGGAATCATGCGATTCCCCACATAGAAAACGGCCAGGGCGTATCAGACATTTGGTGCGTCGTTCGGGGGAGCGTTGATCCTATGCTCGTATACCTGACACTTGATGGCAGGACCCTCACAGTAGCTGCATTACATCCGACCGATTACCCGAGAGAGGATTGGCAAGGTTTTCTTTTATGCGGTCATCACAATAAGTTAACTATCGAGCCTCTATTGATTTCTTAACTTTATATGTCACTAAATTTAGGATTTAAAAGAGGATGGTGTACGTTTCATGTTGTGTACACAGATCCGACAATTCCTCTCGTTGGTAGTCTTGTTCATAACGCGCAGGTTGGTTCTTAGCTCTACGGCAATCTCTCAGCTACGGTTATTGCACACCACATAACTCCTATGACCCTCTTGTATAGTGTTTTTATGTCCCACTGGTAGTGTAGAGAATTTGTAGTGAGCAGAGACTATCTTGGCATTGTACTTTCTGTCTCCCAGTTGCGCTCTCCGGAGGATATTCTGCCCGTTCAGCAGAGTGAGTTGTCATTGCACTGTCATATTGATACCAATGTGTTTGTATTCAAGGTACAGTCAAATCTCTTGTCTACTCAATATTCACCTATGCATTTAGGAGTAAATGATAAGCCTTGAGAAAAAATATACATTATAATTTATGCTGATGAATAGTACGACTCTACAGAATGCTCAACGCACCTTGGTCTAAACGTCCTGACTCTCTACGTTACCTTTGCAACATAGCTACCAGAATGGGTCGATGCCACAAGGCAAACTCAGCGAGAGTCGATATGCGGCGCGGTTTCCTACAGGCCAGGCGTACTCGAATGCGCTCGATGCCCTCTTCACAACCTCTTCAGATCATTTCTCTCTAGGAACCTTGTGAGTAGCTAGCGGGCCCCCCACCTGCACAGCTCCCCTATTGAAGTCTCTTAGTTTTGCTCACTCACCCTGGGTTTGAAAGATAATCAGAGGAGTCTCCGTACACTTGCAGCTTCTTTACTTTCATAGTGAGGGCCAGTTGCAATCCGAGGATACAAGTTTCATAATCGGAGATGTTAATTGGGTGCATGAAAGTCAACTTTGCGAAGTGACTGGATAGAGCTTGATCATTCATGGAGCCATATAAGACTGCCCCAGTTCCAGACCACTGCTGAGACGTTGACCGTTCGCATCATCAAAATACGATCGCTCCATTGCTTATCTCAGACAAATTGAGAGATAGTGAGCGATTCTCCATCATATGCTCGTTCACTCGGGATGCTGAATCCGGTTCGGCATCCTCAGCAGAAGCATATCGCGTATAGCTGCCGCACTTGACAGACTTCTGAGACTGAGCGAAGTTCTACGTCGAATTCTGATGAGCGAGCAAATAGGAATGGACTTAGCCATTTGGCCGAATTATACCCGATTAATAAGGCTGGCTATGTTCAGACCAAGAGATACTTAGGTTGGATTAGTTCTCTGTCAGACCAACTAAGGTATAGCTAGACAGTGGGGTTCGGGTGTGTTGGTATGTGCTGACGAATGACAGCAATGATATATGCGGGTCGCAACCCCTTTTGGCGACGATGACATGCATAGGGCTAAAATGGAAGTCCCATAACAAATGCGAGCACGAGGAATTCTTAACTTCCGGACTAAGACGCCGCAACAGGTTATTCAATTGCCAGAATAATTCTTGTCATGTTCAAATTATTTTTAATTAGTAATAGCTTAAGCTGTCCTTGCTCATCTCACGAGTCATATAAATTTGTGCCCCGTCCGCGCTGGCCATGGATTTAACGGTATATCTGGTGCTTTTACGTTTGATCTAATAACTTATTGTTAACTAACGACATGAAAGCATCTCATACATAGTTCGAAATACAAGTAAAGATTCCTGGGGCCTAAGAATAAAAACTATGAAATGTCTTCATATTTCAAAAAAAGGGACAGATGTATTCCAATTTGACATTTTTTAGTCCAAGATTCTCACATTTTTTTTTTCTCAATTCTGTTCTTCTAGTGGCCGGTCCACCAGTGGAGGGGTTAGGTTGTGGCCACCCCTCAATGGGTCCTGCTGTCGGAGCTGATACCAGTCTGCCAAAAAAATAGAGGAAAGAACCTACGAAAAAAATATGTGGGGAAAATGCTCCTTGGCAGCCACATCAGGATACTCTTCGTGTGAAGGCATAACGATGCACTTTAAGCCTTATTAGAAATAATATACGATTCATGCCTTCTGTATTGAAATTTTTCTAATTTTATCTAGTGATAGGATATGCTCTTTGAGCATTTCTTTCCAACAGAGATTATCCACTCGCATGGCAAATTCGAGACCACTGTCCGCATTTTACCTATTTATCTAAGTCTCTCTCTGTTTGTAATCAAAGTATAAATTGACAGATCCCAATGGTACAGCATTCTTGTAATCGCTGTAACTTGAATCATCCGAACCGAGTACATGCTTCATGAGGCCAGAGGATAATTGCATAAAGAGTAAGACATTTGAACATTGAAAAAAGAACAGAAAACCATGACTGAACCCACTCTTAGAAATTTCCTCCGGAAGGGTATCCGAGGAATGAGTAAGCATGGAAACAACAACATAAAATGCGGATGTGGGATGATAGGACTAATGGCCCAATAGTCACAGAAATGCACCTGATCAGCTGAAGAGAAATAGCGATCGAACGTTCACACACCGAA
>JAGVVM010012007.1:0-11037 GCA_019149425.1 Psidium friedrichsthalianum
CCTTTGGCACTACTCTTTAAATTGTTCCACCAAAGGGAGACGAGGTATTAACTAAATCATAAGACAAGCTACCCATTTCATCTATTCAGTCGATGTTTGGGCCACCAGATAACCCATAGATGGGCTACCCTTAGGCTTATCTAAGGGCCTATTTGATAACCTGGAATAGAATGGAATTGGATTATTTTGATTAAGTGAAAAATACACTTAATCTTTACTGAATTCGGTGGGTAGAAAACTAATTGATGGCGGCTAGAGTCTTGCTAAATATAGTGATAGAACATATCAGCAATGGTCTTTTTTCTGCTCTTGGAAAGATGTTAGTATTCAGCTAACCATTTTAACTTTTCATTAAACAACTTTTAGTTCTATTATCAGCGGTCAATGTCATCAACACCTACTTAAATCTTCGGCAAATAATTTTCGATTCCACCAAATTGGCCTTAAATCTCCAACGCAGAAGCAAGCCTCAGTGCAATGGAATGATGACAGCACCAAGACTTGGACAATAAAAGGACAAGAGAAGAGACAAAATCCACCAATCAAGTTAGTCAATTTCTCCATAAGCAACACCTTTTCTTGCATACATTGTAGCGATATCGATTTATAAAAGCACTTTTCGGGAAAAAAAAATAAAAAAAAATCATTAAACAGTTGCGAATGATGGGCGACATAGATTCCCCTTTTTCTTCAAGAGAGAATCATAGGTAGAGAGATTGGTTTTGCGCATTTGATTTTGTCGCTACATGACCATCTTGTCCAGCAAGAAAGAAGAGTTCTCTTCTCTTGCGATGTTGTCATGCTATTTCAGGAGAGTGATTCCACCCTTTTAGTCCTTTTTCGTATGGAGCCCAAAAGGAAAAAGAAACCCATTTCAAGTGGGTCGAGTTTGCTCAGTGGTCAAATTTCTTTTTGACGTTTTGCTTCTGTTTGGTTTGGTCTAGGAACAGGTAATAGAACGCAACCCCACTTTAATTGGGTCATGCCATAATGTTGACATCTTGGGCCCCCAACTCATGTGATGATGGTGATAATTCATGAGCTTTAGAAGGAAGGACAAAAGGCTGGCTTCGATTGGACGCTCCATTACTTTTCTTGGCCTCACCGTGAATCATAAGTTAGAAATATGGCAATCTAGTCATGGAAAACCTCGACTCGAGGCTTGACCGGGAACCACGAGTTAGAAAAAATAGGGGCGATGTAGCGATACAAACCCCGTGTAGAACGATATTAGCGAGATACTCATACGTTACATGGAGTTCATGACTATGTTATATTCTTTTAAATGTTGTATCAACATGCACTTTCGCAATAAAAAATAATAGGGATAAGTGTATTGAAAGTCCTAAAACTTGTCAACGAGTCTATAAACCTTCAAAAAGTACAATTAAATCTTAAAATTTGTCATATTGATCCGTCAAGCCATTCCATTGGATGCATATTTGAAAAATTTTAGGACTCGATTGTACTTTCGGAACAATTTTAAGATTTGATTGCATGTTTTGCAAGTATTAGGACTCATTTGTAATTTCATAACAAGTTTTGCAATGGAATGGCTTGATTGAACCAATATTACAAGTTTTAAAACTTAATTACACTTTTTAAAAATTTTAAGATTTCATTGCACTTTCATGACAAGCTTTAGCACTTGATTACATTTTTTTGAAAGTTTTAGAAGCCTAGTGCACTTTGGTAGTAAGTTTTAGGATTCTATTGCACTTTTTGCAAGCTTTATGACTTATTTGCACTTTCTAGATAAGTTTTAGAATTTTCAATGCACTTATCTAATAATAATATGTACATAATTGGAAAAATTTGTTATTCGCAGTATTCAAATCCTTCACTAGAGTTTATTTAAGACTTTTCTTAAAGTGGATCAGACTCCATCATTTAAGTTTATCCTCCCCAATTAAAAGAAAATATGATAAATAAAATCAAAATATCTATTCGAATATTACATGGGTAAATGACCAGTTCGAGCACGAATTGATTATTACATGACATCATAAAGTAAGAATGTAAATTCCCCTCTATTGCTAGCTTTCGTACAGTGTCACAATTTTCACTTTTGCACCACTGACGTGTTGTGAAGCTGAGCAAGCTATTTTGTGTAAGATCTTCTTGTAAAAAACATGATTTCTTCTCTTTTTCCATTTTCTCATCTTAGAAAGATAGAGCTCATTTCTTCAAAGTCATTTTCTAACTTCATATATTTCGCTTTCCTTTTAATGGAAATTTTCCTTTTTTTTTTTGTGGTAATCATGTGATGTGACAATAGCGAAAGATTGGTGGCCCATACTTTAGCATCTCGAGAAAAATTGGTCTTAAATTAGAAGGAGCTTGAGATATTGTTTAGAAGTTCCAACAAAATCTTAATTAGATATATCTTGTGTGATTGGAACTATACTTTGAATTAATTGCTGCTGTAAAATGACGGTTTGCAATAGTAATATTACTTCAACAAAAAGAAAGTGATAATATAAACAAAATCATCATAGTGCCCATAAATGATTCAAAAGTGTGCTGACGAACTCTACTCGATATTTCGACCAAAAAAAAAACTCTACTGGATAATTTTGACCAAAAAAAATATCTACATTTAGTAATAATAACGAAGACTTCATGTTTTTAATGTTCATTATAAGTGTTGCTTCTCCACAAAATATCATACAAGTGGGCATGTGTTTGGAATTATTGCAGAAAAATAAGGCAAAACAATCAAGACTATTTATTTATCTTAACTTCCTCACTGAAATCAACATCTATACACATACTTTTATTTTGTAATTTTTTCTTATATCATTCAGAAACCTCCTATATTTGATGATATGCTTGTTTGTAATTGTACTCTAGTGATACGTATTGCGTACGTCTTAACAAGGTAGAGCAAGAAATTATTTTGATACTTGTGTTGTGCTTACAACATGTTGCTCCACATTATGAGATGACAAAAGAGAGGTGAAAATAAGATGAGCGGTTCCATGGTCGGTCTAAGTTCTATTGAAAACAATTCTCCAATTTTTGGAACCTAGAACTTACCCTGCATTGGGGGTGAGCATAATTCTAAGATATGTAAGGTAGGTTCCAGGTTCCAAAAATTAAGGAATCTATTTTGACAAATATGTTCCAGGTTCCAATTCCAGAATTGATTGAGATTTTATTACATGTTCCAGGGACGATTCTAAGGTCTACCTTGGTTCCACATATTTGAATTATCACATCTAATTATCATCATTTGCTCCTACAAATTCAGTAATCGCAAATAATATTTAGACACACGAAAAATATAAACCATTAACAAGATACAAGTCTCAGTCATGGATATCACCTTAAATAAAAATCAGGCTAATGGTTCGAGATTATACACTCATCATCAAATACCATGCAATACTAAAGAATAATGCAACAACATAGAAACAAGAAAAATAGAAAGACTTGTTTCAAGTTTTAGGCTGCATGTTCCAAGATTCTGGACTTGAAACTTGCTCGTTAGAGCCGATTCCCCAATTTTTGAAACTTGAAACTTACTATACATATCCTAGAACTTGTAAATCGGACTCTTTTTCCGATTTTTGGCTTTACCCTAAAACTATGCTCACTCCTAGGTGAAATAAAAATGGGAAGAAAAGGAAAAGAGGTTTGTCTAGAGATTGGTAAGTGTTATCTTACCTACACAAACAACCTTTAAGAACATATTTCATTTGTTGTAAAAGCTTAATATGCTAATCTCTATAAGTTATCGTGGTTGATCAGCATTCCCAAAGAGAATACGAACTCTCGTTCAATTCTTCCCAACTTAATTAGAATATTATATGAATTAATCACGAAGATATCTTCCCCCATTCCTCTGCTAGGGTTTCCTCCCCCTTTCCACTTTTCCTTGAAGATGCTGCCACCAAGCCCTCTTTTAGGGAGAGAGTGGGATCTTTCTCTTTTTCTCCCTAACCAACCGCTCCCCGCGCCCCCCACCACACCCCCCCCCCCCCCCCCCCCCCCCCCCCCCTCCACGCCCGGCCTTTTTTTTTTCTGTTTTCATCTTCTCTCTTTGAAGCTTTTATTTTGTGTATGAATAAATTTTTGTATCTAATCTTTGATAAATGTGGAGATCAACTCGTTCACCCATCCAATCGACAATCGTTAAAGAGAATATTCGTGACATGACTCCACAACCTCTTCAAGATTAGGCCTCTCTTCTCTCTCGATTTATGTTTAGGTCAAGATTTGATGATTTGACTCTTCCAAACTAGGTCTAGATATAGATGTGGGAGTTCCTTGCAGGTATTTGATATGTACTCTTTCAACATACTGATATTGGTGTCTTTACATGGCGATGGTGATGAAAACATCAAACCTACACGCACATCGCAATCCATTACAAATGGAGTAAGAGATCATGGCGTACGCTCATCACTGAATCTGGTGATCGGCCATCGAACTTTTACAGCAATAGATTTGTTCTGGAGGGATGAGAATGTGCTTCTAGTTACAGATTATGCTTTGTTATTTGCTTTTTGACATTTCCTTTGTTCAGTGGTTATTTAGAATTTGTTAGACTTGGAAGATGCAACTCTCGGCTAATATAAATGGCATTTTTCTTTCGACAAAAAAAAAATAGGATATTATCAAGAAATATCTCATTGTGGACGTAAAGGAGGGGGTGGGGAAGAAAAATTCCATAATATTTAGGAATAATAAAAGACTCTTGCTTTATGACTTTAACTTCTTTTCCATATCCATATATTCTATTTTTCTCGCCTAGACCGTGAGTCTCACGTTAAAGAGAGAGACCAAATGGAGTTGACCTGGAGTCAATATGGCATTGACCTTGAGTCAAAAAGGTGTAATCACTCCGCAAGTTGTGGGTCTTCCATATTATAGAATACCTGCCCCAAAGCAAAAAGCTAGCTCGACTTTAGATATTAAGTGGGTGAAGTTCCACATTAATTATAAGATGGATCTCGAGAGATTAAAAAAAAAAAGATTTGGGTGTCCTCGGGGCTTGCTTGGGTTGTGGATTAATATTACCGAATTGTCCTTCTTAATAATGAAAAATCGTGTCTAAAATTTACAGCTCTTGAGTTCCGAACTTTATTTAAGCGTAGCTCGTTATTTACCCACGGAAATCGTAGCGCTAAACAAGCTTTTTTAAAATAAAAATAATAATAAAAAAAACATCCATGAAGTTCTGAATGGCGGTATTTGACTTGATGAATCATCAAAATTCATTGTTCTTTTATGAAATTCTTGCCGACAATTTTGCATTTTTCTTTTACAGCTTTAATATTTTCATCTAAAATTCATCAAGCATTTGTTGGGAAAATTACCAAAAAGTCATAAACCTATTACAATTGTGTCAATTCAGTCTTAAATTTTTTAGCTGATTCAATCTCAAATATTTTGTAATTATATCAATTCAATCCAATCAGCCAAATTTGGCCATCTGACGCTGAGGTGGACACTAGCCGTCCGACGATATAATATTTTAATATTTTTTAAAATTCAATATTTTATCTTTTATTTCTTTTCTTTTATTTCTTTATTTTCCCTGCTATCTTATTCTTCTTCCTCTGCCGATTCGACATGAGGTGATGGCCGACGAGGTCAGCCTCGCCAGCCAAGAACTTGCGAGGTCTTGGTCGGCCTTGCCTAGCAACAGCTAGGTCTAAAACTACGCAACTCCAAGTCCTACTTCGATATCCCCAATGGCAAGCTCTTCACGCAGAGCTTCTTTCCTTTGGATTAGAAAGTGAAGGCCTCGGTCTTCATGACCCATGGCTACAGATCCAACACTGGCTGGAAAAAAATAAAGAAAGAAAAGAAAAATTAAAATTAAATTAAAAAATTCAGAAAAGCATTAAAATATTACGTCGCTGGCCAGCTAAATTTGGCCGAATGGACTAAATTAGTATAATTGCAAAAGTCTTAATAATGAATAGGCAAAAAAAAATTGAAACTGAATTGGCACAATTGTAATAGGTTAGGACTTTTATGATAATTTTTCCAACATTTGTCTCTATGCATGTTTTAGCCAAGGAAGCGCATGGCAACACTTCTGCTCTAGAAATTAACTTCTGGCTATAAGTTTTTTTTCTTTTTGGTCGGAGCTGGCTATAAGTTGATGAAGTTGATTCTTCTACTTCTAGAGATAAGTAAAATTTTTTATTTCTTCAAGCGGCTCTGAAACTACTTCTGGAGCAAAAAAAAAAAATGCTCCAAAAATAGAAAATTGAAGTTTTGTGACCAAATGAATTTCTAGTCAAGTAGTTGTGTTATTAAATGGATTTTTACTCTAGAAGCACTTCTAGAGCAAAAATTCTACTCTAATCCAATAGCCAACACGTCTGCACATGATTTGCACATTTTGTTTGTACTAGATATATGCTATTATGACACTATTTGAACTTATTGTTGTGTTTAATTTGGTTATTTATATTGATTTTCTCTCATTAATCCACAATGATAAGACTTTAAATTGAAATAACCGAATTTTGGATGTCGAGCATGTTGGTATATTTGGTGAAATGTAGTTTCTAATTTGTTGATAACACAACTCTTTTCTGATTTTTCTACAACGGTTTAAATCGATGCTATTTTTTATATGAAACTATAAAATCCATAACTTTTTAACATGAAAATATCATGAATATATTTTTGTCATATCATGAGCTGGAAATCCTCCAACAGAGCAAACTTGGGTGTTACAAAAAAAAAAATTCTTAAGAACGTCTAAAATGATTGAAAAAAATAAATGCACATTTTCATTGAATGCAAAACACCAAAGTTAACTCCATCTAAGTCGCAAGATAGCATTATGACATAAGATGCTATTATGTCTGTTTAATATATTTTCAAGGTTAAGTAGGGCTCCATCAAGCTCGGTTTGATTTGGTGGTATTCTTGTTAAAAGCAAGATAGAGATTTTCTTTAGTCATCAATGATCTAAGCATTCAAGAAAACGATGCATGAGATCTTTCTTCTCTATATTTCTAGAGGGACGAGAGTATGTTTCTAACTACAAATTGTGTTTTTTTATTTGCTTTCTTACTTTTTTGGCTTTTACTTTGCTCTGCAATTATTTAGAATTTACTAGACTTGGAAGATGCAGCTCTCAACTAATATAAATGGCATCTTTCTTTCGACAAAAAAAAAAATAGGATATTATCAAGAAATCTCTCATTATGGACCTAAAAGAGAGGGGAAAAGAAGAAAATTTCCATAATATTTAGGAATAATAGAAGACTCTTGGTTTATGACTTTAAACTTCTTTTCTACATCCATATTTTCTATTTTCTCGCCTAGCCCGTAAGCCTCACGTTAGAGATAGAGACCTAGAGTCAACAATGGAGTTGACCTTGAGTCAGAAACGCATAATTACTCCGCAAGTTCTCGGGTCTTCCGCATATAGATTGTCTGCCCTAAAGCAAACGAGTTAATTTGACTTTAGTCCATTCCTCCCCCGGGCTACGCCATCTTCATGACCCACCTTCGGACCCCTTGACTTCCTGGCCTCGTTAGCCTAGACCTGGACCTCACCACCGCAGGGCGAGGCTGACCAAGACCTCACTAGATTTGGGCTAGCGAGGCCGACCTCCCTCGACAACGGCGTCGAGCCTCTGGTCTGACCAGAGGAAGGAGAGGAAGATAGAAGGAAAAAGAAAGAAAGAAAGAAAAAATAAAAATAAAAAATTCAAAAAATATTAAAATATTATGTCGTCGGACGGTCGGCATCAAGTGGCTAAACTTAACTTATTTGACTAAATTGGCACAACTGCAAAAGTTTAATAATGAATCAATAAAAAAAATTAGATTGAATTGACACAATTGTAATAGCTTCAGGACTTATATAATAATTTTCTCAGTATTTGTCGCTATGCTTGTTTTAGCCAAGGACATGCATGGCAACATTTCTACTTTGAAAATCAAATTTTGGCCAAAAATTAATTTTTGTACTTCTAGAGTTTAGTAAATCTTTGTACCTTCAAGTGGCTCTAAAATATTTTGATGCTTCAGAAATTAAAAAAAAAAATGAAGTCGCGTAACCAAACAAATTTTTACTTTAAAAATTGTGTTACCAAACAGATTTCTACTCTAGAAGTGTTGTATGTGCACCCAGTAGTTGGGGCAAATGTCCAATAGCCAACACGTTTGCATGATTTTCACATTTGTTTGTATTAGATATATGCGATTATGACACTATTTGAACTTATTATTGTATTTAATTTGGTTATTTATATTGATTTTCTCTCACTAATCCACAATGACAAGACTTTAAATTGAAATAATCAAGTTTTGGATGTCAAGCATGTTGGTATATTTGGTGAAATTTGGTTTCAAATTTTGTTGATAATATCAACTCTTTTCTGATTTTTTCTACAACGGTCTAAATCGATGCTATTTTTTTAAACGAAACTATAAAACCCACGACTTTTAACATGAAAATATAACGAATATTTTTTCATGATCATGAGCCGGAAATCCTCCGACAGCGCCCAACTTGGGTGTTACAAAAAAAAACTCTTAAGAAAGTCCAAATAATTAATAATGATAATGATAATAATTGCACATTTCAGTGAAAGCAAAACACCAAAGTGAACCCTAGCTGAGTCGCAAGATAGCATTATGACATAATTAATGTCATTATGTCTGTTTATCACATTTTCAACGTTAAGTAGGGCTCCATCAAGCTCGGTTTAATTTGGTGGTTTTTCTTATAAAAGCAAGATCCAGATTTCCTTTTGTCATCGATGATCTAAGCATTCAAGAAAATGAAGCATGACACCTTTTTTTTCCTTATTAGTGTTCTCATCTAAGACCAAGAGTGCAATGAAATAATATCCAATATCCAATCGAACAACTACCCCACTGAACCTGTACATACCCATCTAACCAGAACACCGTTGCATGAATTTTGGTTCTTTCCTGTCAGAGCAACGAAAACACCTAAAACATCAACCCTTTAGACAAATCGTACGATGATAACCACCTGTATTGACGAAAATCTCTGTGAGACGCAAAATCAGGTTTATTGCTGACTTTCTTAGATGGCGGCGTAGAATTTATTGACATGTTCGAAGAATCCGAAGTCTTTTCTTATCTGTGTATCTCAGAAGACCGTTAAGCTTGTGCTCAAATTTCAATTTTAGGTGATGGATGTTCCTAAAGGGTGACTACCAGAAAATGACCAACCACATAAAAAGCATATTTTCCACATTGCTTCTTTGTCTCGTCTTTCCATAACGTGGGGATGAGGATTTCCACGTCAAACTTTTATCATTAAATCATGAAATCATTGAGCTATAATTGTAAAATCAAATCTCTGCTGCGCTTTAAACGATGAACGCTTAATCTCTTATATTTGTCAAACTTAAATCTTTCTCAGTACATGAAATGAAATCGAATCTTTGAACATTTGTAATAATTCATATATAAAGGGCTATAAACGGAAGCCAGTAACTCGGGTCATGAATTACCCTGACCTCGACAATCCTCCATTTAAAACTTTAAAAACTCTAATTAAAATCTCTAATTATAGTGAGAAAAGGGTACAGAAGTTTCACGCCAAGAACTAGGAAAGGAGCAAGAACTGACGCAAACAAAAGATTCTACAATCTTTGGAAAATATTCAGCTGCGAAGATTCGCTGCAACTGCAAGTGCCTAACTCCAGAAACAGCGAAACATCAGATACGCATCTCAACTAAAAGCCCAAGAGCGGCGAAAATGCCTACCTGTCATTAGAAAATTGTTGCCCCAAATCTAATCTTGTCAATATAAAATCTTTCCTTGGACTGCGACTGATGCAACATCATCGTTATTTTCTTTTGATGGGAAGAGATTTGATTTGCCTCAAGTTGACCTTGACCATGCAGAAACGGAGACTAATTGAGGAGATATGTTCAAGATCACACGCCATATCGCCCTTGATTTCGCACGCCAATCTACGTGAAAACCATGAACGGTATCTTCGGATTGGGAGGATCAGATGTGGTCACATGAAATCTGCACAGCCCACTGATTTGTTTTGCCGATTTGAGAATGAATAGAAGTCCGGCAATCTCAATTTTGCTGCGATTGGACCAGGATCAACCAAGAGATTTGATGTCGAGCAAAAACAGAAAAGAAATCAAGAGATTGATGGTACAGCAGCCAATGTTTAGGCAAGCCAAGAAAGAAATTCCAAATTATTGCTAAGATTCGTTTATTAATGACGGCGCCAATATCTTAAAAAAGAAATCAAACGTCAGCACATATTCTAACTATATCTAAACATAAAATAATTTACTAAATTACATGACGAAACTCTAAAAAAAAGCTCGAGGGCCTAGACCATGGAAAAGTAGATTGCTACTTATGTAATTCAATATCTGACTCGAGCGGTTCACATGTCGTAAAAAGCTAGTTTAGTAAGTATCCTTTGATAGCGAGTATTATCGAGAAAATACCAAAAAAAATCCAAAGCATATTGTAATTGTGGCAAATTGCAATAATAAATCTTTTTTGCCAATTGAGTTTGAATCTTTGTGTTTGTGTCAATTCAGTCCATCGACTGTCTTTGCGCTGACCAGGGATGACAATGCTTGATTTTTATAATATTTTAAATTTCTTTGGAGTTTTTAATTATTTTTTTTTTTCTCTTCTTCTCTAGCCGCTCGCCAAAGTGGCAACGAACCATAGGCTAGGAAAACAAAATAAACAAATAGGACTTGCAAAAATATGTCTGAAAAATTGTCACACGGTCTGTGACTGCCGGCCAAAGTTAGCAAGTGGACTAAATTGGCGCAAACGCAAAGGTTAGGACTCATTGATAAAAAAATGATTTATGAATAAATTGGGAAATTATAATATATTTATGACTTTATGTAATTTTTCTCGAGTATTTCCTGTACGATTCCATTGTCTTTATTCCAGCACGGAATGACTCGCTAATAATTACTTTTTTGAATACAAGTGCGAATATTTTCTTCTCTCTCAAAACCATCTTGGCCCGGTGATGACTCCTTCTGCCTCAAGAAGTGGATACATCAGCTGACGCAGCCGAA
>JAGVVM010012008.1:0-12492 GCA_019149425.1 Psidium friedrichsthalianum
GGAGAGGGGGAAGAGAGAGAGATAAAGGTCCCTCTCTCTCCCTCAAGAAGTGCACTGGCAGCGCTGAACCCTAAGGTTGTGTTCAGTCATCTGGATAAAACTAAGGATATAATATATTTTATCATATTTCATGTTTGATAGTTATTCAAGATGAAATAAAGGAGGATATAATTGGCTAAAATAATCCTAGAGGGATAAGATAGAGCGGGAAATGATTTTTCTTATCAATCGCTCAAGCAACCCCTCTCCGCCAAGCCCTATTCTCTTCTTCGCCATGCCCAGCCGCATCTCCGGTGGCTACGGGCCGCCTCTCAATGCTTGCACTTGGATGGAGCAAGAGTTCAAAATAGTTTAAGGTATGCTGCCTCCGGAGCCACCCAACAAGGACCACCCTACAGAGAGAGAGAATGGAAACCTGTCCTGTGAGCCGTATACAAGCTTAAGTGAGCATACAAGCAAGTAAAAAAAGCTTGATGCAGTAAACTTCCATGATGCTACCCAGGGAGCGCAAAGGTGGTGCCCTCCCATCCACGACAGCACCTATTTCTACTTTGGTTATGTTTTTTAATCCCTTGAATTTTGCTGGATCCAACCACCCGGGTTGCCTACCTTTCCTAAAAATTTTAGCTAAAAACCAAGTTTTTAACATGTCAAATAAACTTTCCCAAAACTTGTGATTTCGTAATTATGCTTTCTATGGGTAGTATATTTTCTCATCACAAAATAAATTGAGCAATACGATATTTTTATATTGGTATTTTTTTTTATGATACTTCTACTATTATGTCTTCAAATTGCAGCAGCTCCTAGTGGCTGTTCCCTCGAGGTCCAACCCGACGGCCCCGACGAGTGGCCAGAGATCCGTAACGTCGGCTTTGGAGAAGAGCCTTCGAATGATACAAGTCAAGCATCATTATATTCATATTCAGTTTCTACCGAGCAGTAGATATGATAGGATATAAAGATATTTGATTTTAAATCTGTAGTTCACCAAACAAAAGATATGATAAAATCAAATTCTTGCATTTATTATCTTATCCTATCCAGTTCTATTCTGAGTAGAAATTCGGGCGACCAAATGCAACGTAAAGAGAAAAGAAAGGGAGAATGTTGGATGGAGAGGACTGGGGATGCCCTCGGACACCTTGACCACCACCACTCATTTAACTTGACAATTATTGGCTATAATAGTAATCCTTTTTGTCATAAAAAAAATGATCGTACAATTCAAAATAATTAAGCGATAAGATATTTTTTATTATAAATAATGATTTAGATTTAGATTTTTTTTTATTCATTCATTTTTATAAGCAAAACATGTGATATTTTTTAGAAAATTGCTTTTCAAATCATTCATTTATCACAAAACAAACGTAATTTTAGATAATAATATTCAATTAAGACCCTGATATTATAATTCCACTGTCAATTCTTTATTTTGTTATTTACATTGAATACAAATATTAATCATAGGATGGGGTCTCGAATTAATTATGTGCTATTATAATTCTTATAGTCAGAGTAGCAGTAACTGGGATGATTAAATTAGTTATTCTAGCAATCTGTATAATGACATTGATTATCTAATACTGGCATCGTGAAGAAAAGGTATTTTGGAACAATTCGTTATAGACGAAAAATATATCGTAAAAACTGTAATGTTCGTTACCTTATTTTCATTAACATGAAGAATCAACATATGCCATCTAGTTATCAGTTATATTTGACAACTCTTAATAAGAAGGAATTTTTAACACATTGAAATGATGCTTAACAAGGGACGTAGCAGGCGCGGGCGTGAAGCCAGCGCTTATGAGGATTAGGAACGCATCTCGCCTTGACCAGACCAAACTCCTCGGAGCAGTGTCTCCTGCAGTTGGAGAAGTGGCAGCCGTGTCACTCGATGATCTTCTGTCACAGACGCTGCACGTCAGCGCGCAATCTAGTACTCCAAGTGTTAAGATGTGGTTCGTACTCCTTCACGATAGAAAAGCACATGAATCCCGCTTCACGCTGAGCAAGCAGGGTTCGAGAGAGCTACCCAGGCGAGTCTCACAAGGAGGCAACACCTTCTGGACACCATAGGGCTTTTACGATTTAGGACTAAATTTTTTCATCGATAGTTTGGACTTAGACTCATGAATAGTTACTATATATATGTATACTATTTTTCGCTTGTAATTAAGGGATGTAACGAGAGGTGAGATATACTAATTATAGTGAAATCATTTATTAGACGTAACCCTAATTTAAAGGTTAATCGAGATAAAATCTCGTATCTTGATTTTATCTTTCTGACGATACTTTACTTCGTTATGATTGTGTGATGAATCTTAATAGCAAGCACCTACGGGAGCAACTCGGGTTATCATGCAAACTACTCATCGACCCATGTCTAGTTGGTCCGACAGTGTTGAAATACCGCCTTTCCGGATGGCAAACCGCTCGTGCATGATCATGTTCCATTAGAGGAACTTAAAAATACTATGCCCCTATCGTTCACCGTACTGCATAATGAGCTATGGAGCTCCGAAACAGCTAAATACACGAAAGACATGAATTCAAGTGCGTATTCGATACTATTGTGAAATATAGTGAACGAATGGGAATAAATATAAATCAGAATTTGAAGCGTGATAACATTTTTTAAAAAATTATTTGTCCCACAACGTTGCTAATGGTTACCGGCAAAATCCTTTAGATACAATAAAGTCTCTGAATATGAATATTGAAAACAATTCTAATATTTCTTTAAAAGCTCTCACAGGAAAACAGTCGATAACAATGAATGTATATCTTTATGATGAACAAAATGGTTGAATTTATAATAGCAAAAAGAAACACAACTTTTCATTTTTTTAAAAATCGTAATTCAGACACAACTCTTCAAGTTTTGTGGGCCGTCTCTACAACTTTTCATGTCTTGTGGGCACCTACTCTGCCATTTGATGAGTTGACATTGTCTGGTTTCTCTGTCCAATTCTCCCATAAAAGGGAAAGCAGAAGACAGAGAAAGATAAGAGCTCGAGAGACAGAGAGTTTAGAGCCCATAGACGTGAGATTTTGTAGGACCACTGCCAACTGTTCTAAAAGTTTAAGCTGTTGGATGAAGATGTGGTTTAATATTTAATTACTCTAACACTCCTCCTCACGCTTAATCTGGTCTTTACACTCCCTCTCACACTTAAGGCGTGGTTTAATATTTAATTACTCTAACAATAAAGATTTGTGCATAGAGTCGAATCTATCGAGTTGAGTTGTTAAACATTGTGGGTATTGAGTATATAAGCTAGGGTTGGGAAGCACTTGAGCGTGAGTCATTGTAATCCTATAATTTTCGAATTTATTAGTGGACTATGTTGTGCGAAATAAGTAATCAAACAATAAAATAGATAAAATATGAAATATAAATCAGATAACATATTTACATGGTTCAATCGTAAAAACTTATGTTCACGAGGAGATTAGCAACAAATTTCACTATAGATCAAGCGATGCAAAGGAGATTACAAAGCTACACTCGAGTGATTCAAACATTTTCAGTGTTTTTCAATCCCCAATTAGATCAAATAACTCACGCAATATTTAGCCCCTCAATTTCTCATGAAATACTCTCTCAATCTCACGAAAGAATTATATACAAATCTTACCGTAAGATTTAATCGGCTCTAAACACTTGTGCTTGATGCCTTCGGATAAAATTCACCAACAATTCAATGTTTAGTAGAGAAGTCTCTCTGATCAATAACCCCACCAAGACTCCACAATCATTATGTATCAATATGTCAATGTGGCCGATCTTGTCAAGGAAAGATATTTATGGGAATATAATATATTCATCCATTGCTTAAATAAATCCAAATTGGATCAGTCAAAGAAGGAAGTTGACTTCCGTGCCATACCAAATAGATATCAATAAAAAACAATAATCCTTCGACAACTTGGACTCCTATTACAGAACACGAAATCCTTATTTTCGTATCCCACAACAGGCCGTCCACAAGATCCAAGTTCCGAACATTCTTATAATTCATCTTGTTAGGTTTCATTTGTGAGCTTAAACTTAAGACATTTTTTTTAACGTTGTTTATCTTGGTTTGACGTTTGAGCTAAGTCACAATCATTTCGATGAACATCCGAACTTCATTGCTACTCCCCACGGCCCCTTCATGGGGTCAATCGCCACAGATGTCGTTCAAGTTTAAGTCGCGCTTGAACTGTTTGATCCAAACAACAACATTAAACTTGTGCCTTATCACAAAGACTCGGGTCTTTCTCGAGTAGTCATCGGCAACTGTTAGCATAAATCTAGCACTCTACCTCGATAGAAATCACGACAGCCTGTGAACATCTAAATGAATTAAATTTGCAATTTCTATGGTTTCTCTGATGGTCGCACTAAACTATACTTTCTGCCATTAACTTAAATCACGGTGCTTGCATATATTTAGTTCGCCGGCAATATAACCACATAGCAAATTTCTTTCACTTAAAACTTTTAGACTTCTTCCGCTAATGTGCCCCAAATATATATGCCATGATTTGACTCTCAAACAATTGTATCTGACGTCTTCGTGGCGAAGTCCGTCACTATCTCACCTTGAAGCTTATATATGTCATTTTACTTGATTTCTTTCATTACCATCAAGGCACCTCGAATAATTTTCAAGACTCTGCATTTTAAAGAATACTGACACCTAGCTAAATCTAAGGTACACGGGGAAATCATATTTTTCTTCCACTATGGAACATTCCTTACTTTGGTCAATGTCCTCACTATCATGCATTCTGATTCTAACATTACCAATAACCACAACATCGCATTCAGCTTTGTTCCCTAACTGCACTTTATTACCATCCATGCATTGATAAGTAATAACCAGTTGGTGTAGCATGAAAACAAAAACTAGATTTTTCTAACTTTAGTACTTTATCTCCTCAGCAAATATGAATCAATGGGAAATGTTTCGTTAATAACAACATATTTTCAAACACTTTTATTACAAAGGAAAATGTTTTTCTTAAGCAATAGAAACAATAGAAACTCTTTGTGTAGTTGATGTTCCTCAAAAGACTGAAAATTCGTATTCCACACTCATCTCCCAAAAAGATAGGGAAAATTTCAAATGAGAGCTTGAAATGCTTTTAATTTTTTAAATAAGGGCTAGAAGTATACATTATTTCAAAAAAAGGCCTGAAGTGTCCTTTTTGTTTCAAAGAAATGCATGGTTGAAGGGTATTTTCTTCTTTTTCTTTTTTACAATTTTTTTCTTTTTGTAATTTTCTTTTCCTTTTTTCTCTTTTTCTTTTTCCTCTCTCCTCTCCCGACAATCACTAGCCTCAAGCAACAGCCGCCTGCGCTCGAGCCGGCATGGGGGGCGAGGGCGACCCTCGCCAGATCTAGCAAGGGCGGCCCTCGTTAGCATCGAGCAAGGGTAGCCGTTACCCCCTAACCCCACCAATCATACGAAACATCCATCGGTTGGGCACGGGACTTGCAATCTAGAAAGACATAGCAAGGTGATTGTAAGCACAGAAGAGCACGAGATGAGAAAGGAGAGAAGGGCTTGGGCGAACAGAGAATCTGCACATCTCAAAAACGGAACAAGGGATTGAAAAACAAGGTCAAGACATTTTACAAAGCAGAGAAGAGAAAGAAATAAGGAAGAGAGTAGGTTACGTTTTAACATATTTTGACCCATTTTCATGTAGTCAAATCTAACGACACATACTCGACCCATACTAACCTAACCTGTATTACTAAAATACTTCTAGATTTAATCCAATTTACAAAAACATATGAATTATTAAAATATATATCACTAAAATATTGTGGACAATTTTTATAATTAGAAAACAAAAAATCTAAATCATTTTTTTTACTTACTTAAGATAGTTAGCTAACCCGTTTAAAATCCATATAAGACCCATTAAGTTATTAAGCAACTCATTTATGACCCACACTCTTAAATATAGATTAGAATATTTTTTCTTAACCCATCTTGCCACCTCTATATAGTGGATTATTGGTTGCTTGGTCTTCCCCCTGTTGGACAAAAAGTTCTTTTATGGATAGAGAGATAAACCTTTGCAATTTCGAGCTCTACCTACACTTTTATTTCCCGTTTGTATCTTCTCCCTGCGGTGCTCGCCTAATGCATCCTAGTTCAGCTATATATTTTCCCAAGAATATACATCAACTCTACCATGTGGATATATGCTTCAACGAGTCGATCGCGTCCGCACGTGCATGCTGAAGGCATAGAAAGTTTTCACCTAGTTGACAAGGTGCATGTTTAAGCTCTATTGGAAAAAAGCGACGGAGCAGATCGTAGTTATGTGATTCCAAGTATAACCAGATCCAATTACTATACTCTCAGCCGTTTTGTCTCGTGTATACGTGATACTGTAAGTTGGTAAATGACATATGAACTGGAATTTACCTGGCTTCTGTCGAAAATGTTTGGCGAGGTGTTTGCGAAGTGGATGTCCTGGTCGTGCTACAAAACTCGACTGCGTCTTCGGCTTGGGACAAAGATAAAGAGGTCCGTTAACGAGATTGTGCGAGGCATTCTTTTTTCTTGTGCCGACGTAGCAAAGAAAGGGTGAGGCGCTCATTTTTTAGCACGAGAACACAACAGTGCACACTTTTGTTATAATCAATTTCGAACGGAACAAGTGCGCTATTTATCAAATTGCATATCTGTAAAAACCGGAAGTTCATGTACTTCTGGAAGTCAATTAACTTCCAGTTAATTAGTAGCGGATTTTCCTGCTCTGTTGAAGATTTTGAGGAATTTGATATTTAGTCCGATTGGGAACGAATTTGGGTGGTTGAATCAATGAGAGGCATGTCCCCAATGCCAGAAGTCCCCCCGTCTTTCTTAATGAAACGTTGGATTAATAGAATACCATCGAATCGTCTTGAATTACGGAAGTAGTCCGAAGTTGTGGGCCGTGTAAGCAAGAGCATTGATGAGTGTTGACGATATGGCCGGCGTTCGCTCAAATCCCAAATCTATCCCCGCGGTGCATTACAAGCACGTCGCTAATAATGCCATTGTCATTTTGATATGTGTTTCAATTGCGTGGAAGGAGAAGAGAAGGCAGAAATCAAATTAGCGAACATGGTGCAACCGAGTTATGACTCAAATTGAGGAGACCTTGAGCTTGACCTAACCCGCCCTGTAATAGACCCGAATGTGTGACCAAACTTGATTACCCAAGTTCAAGCTCTGACTTTGTGAAATCTTTAGTAGGCTCCAGCTCGACTCGAATTAACTCGATTGAATTAAGCTACACAAATTCAATTCGGGTTCCCCAACTAGGCTGCCTGTATGGATGAAACTATTTTACTGTTCCATTCCTCGGTGCTCGATGCGGAGTAAAAAAGTTGGTCAAATGAAAATGACTTTACTTAAAGTAAATAAGGTAAAAGATCTTAAAAATTAAGGTCGTGAATGATAACCATTCTATTCCGAGGAGCTATTTCTATCCAATTTGTGTTTCCATTCTCTAAAAGAGTTTCTGAGCAAAGATTCGTGTTTGATAACAACAAAAAAAATTATTCCTGAAACAAAAATTCATTTGATAATAACATAAAATTTTTACGGTGGTCGGCAACCAGTGAATAAAGGATCGCTGATTGGAGATCGGTGGACCGGCAAGTCGGAGACTGGCAGATAGCGGCAAAGCCTCAGCCAATGATTGGTGATCGGAGACCAGCGGGCTAGCGATTCGAAGAAATGTCTTGGTACAAACTTCAACTTGAACTAATAGTGTGGATTAATAGGGTTCCTTTCTTGTATGGATTTGTATCAAACACAAAAAAAAGGACTCCATTTGTTTTACGAAAAATAAGCGATTTGAAAATTATTTTTCAAAAAGTGATTGCTTATATCTTTTAAAAAAATTAGTCAATAAAAAATATTTTCATCATCGATAACAATCTATGCCTAACTATTTTTGTACGTGACAAAAAAAATTTCATTTATTCATTTTTTTAAGCGACATAAGCGATTATTTTTTAGAAAATATATTTCAAATCGCTCATTTTTCATGAAATAAACGGAGAGGTTTATTTTTCCTATATGGAGTAGGATCGATGATTCTTGGCTTTTAGCAATGGTATGTTCTGATGGCGCCGGGAAAATTCAATTACGAAATGCATCTGGATTTAATGGAGCTTTAATTCAAATAGATTTGGAAAACCTTTTTTGAGAAGGGAAAATTGCAAAATCTTGAAACCCCACGTAAGGGGAAGATTACCGAAATCTAATGCTATTTTATTTATATCAATTCAATTATAAACCTTTTAATTGTGTTAATTAAATCCTAAATATTTTCACGTTTTGCCATTATTTTCATCTAGCTAATTCTAATAAAAAATCACTAACCTAAACACTAGCCATCTTACGTAACACAGTCGGCATTAGCTTTGGAATGGATAATTTTTAATAAAGCATATATAGTTTTTAATTTTATATTTTTTATATTTTATTTTCTCCCTTTTCCTTACTTCCTTTTTTATTGGGTGAGAGCCAACTAGATCAGGCGAGGGCTCGTGGCCTTCACTATGGCCATAGAGGACTTGGGCGAGCCAAAACAAGGGTGCACAAGCCCTTGCCAAATCTAGGCCAACGAGGGTCATGACATGAGCCTTCGCTTACTAACTGAAGAGGGCATCGCAGCCCTTACCTAGAGCCGGCAACCTAAAAAATAAAAAATAAAAAAAAATTAGAAAATGTTAAAATATTACTAGAAGTGTCCGCGTCAGCATCAGCCGTGCCATGTAGGACGGTCGGCATTCACATCAATGATTTTCGCCCAAAATTGTCAAATAGACTCAATTGACACAATTAAAAGATTTATGATTAAATTGATAAAAGTACAAATGTTTAGGAGTTTTCCAGTAACTTTTCCCCCCCTAATCAAGTCATTCAGATGGCCTCTCACCCGATATTCTATTGATGTGGTTACCAAGTTCGCCACATCAGCAAATAAGCAAAATTCAAAAATTAGAACAAAAAAAATAGAATAACACAAACGAAACAAAAATGAAAATTGAAGCATGAGCGAGAGATGATCGTCGTGCTCGGCAAAGTGTCGTCGGATGTGACGAGGTTGTTGGTGTACTTTTGAAGCCGATTTATTCACGAATTACATTCCAAAGTTTTTGTTTCAAGCCGCGAAAATGATGCGTAAGATTCTGCATATTCATCTTTGGGATTGAGTCATCGTTTCGAGAAGAATTGTGTGGCCTAAACATTAGGAGAGAAGGAAAATATTAAGAGTGCTTAAAGTGATTATGATGCGGTTGTAATCTCATATCGTACCATTTAGGCTTTGGGTTTTTTTTTTTTTACGAAAAATGAGTGATTTGAAAAATATTTTTAAAAAAATAATCGCACGTATTACTTAAAATTATTAATCAATAAAAAATACTTTCGACAATAATTTTTTGTCTAAATATTTGCGCAAATGATGAAAACATTTTTCATTATAAGTAATTGTATCTTGAAAAATATTTTTCAGATCACTCATTTTTAACTAAATAAACGAATTAATTGTCATATCTGATTCATTTATTTATTCCGTTTATTTTATGGTTCGATTGGCTTCCCTAAAATCAACAATTCAAAAGCGGCCGACCACACATTCTAAAAAATAGGGATGCCATTTTGAATATAAAAGCAAGAAAAATAGTGAGGAGACCAACCGATCCCTTCGTTCCCTAGCGTACAATTTCGTTTTTGAAAATGGTAAAAGTCCAAGGCTAGTAGTAAAAGCAAATCTTGTCACTTTGAAGCCCAGATGGCTTCGAAGGTGAGGAGGTTCTTCTACATGAACCAAGCTGATGCTGATGCTGCTGCTTCTGCCTCCTCCACTGAATCTCATGCCGTCACGCTTCTATCGGGTCCTCCTTCCTGGTATACTCTCTCTCTCTCTCTCTCTCTCTCTCTCTGCGAGACATAGACGCACCAAACAGATGGTGGGCATTCTTGTTTTCCACTGGGTTCAGTGGAGGAGATTGAGGGACCCAATGCATTGCGAATGATTGCGCAGCGGAAGACTTCTTTGCTGTTCCAGTTCGCTTATAATCGCGCGTTGCGGAGCAATTCCGACGATGTTCCTGCTGTTGTCTTCATATGCAACCGTCGAAGATTGGAACAAAAACCCCCTTTTCTCTCTCAGGCACTACTCCCTCTCCCTCTGTCTCATGGGTGTTGCCACTTCATTAGCTGTTGATTCCGTGCTTCTACCGTCTATATCTGCAGGGCATTGATCCGTCATTTGGCGTTTTTGGGCGTATACAAATGAAGTAAGCAACTTGTTGAACCAGTCGCTTTTACTTATTACTAGAATACAATAACGGTGTAGAGAGAGAGGTTATGCAGCGGTGTGTATGATACATTTGGTTCTGTATTGATTCAAGATATGTCGAGGATGATGATGCGGTTAAGAAGTATTTTGCGGGGTTTCACCTGCACGAGTCGTTTCCAGCTGCTGTGATCGTCGATGATTTCGGCGAATTGTTTGACGAGAGGTACCCTCTTCCATGTTTGCCTTTGTCTGTTGTGTCGCTGACAGTTTTCAATGCTGTCCTTCTGGTTTATTATCATCAAAGCCACCCGGACAGCTACCTCTTCCATTGACAGATTGCCAGTTTTGAGTTTTGTGTCCTTTGGTCTTTTGTGTCACTGAAGGAATTGCCAGGAGAAATATGGTAATCCTCGAGGGCGAGACCTTGCGATGGTCCGAACTTTGGCTCTGTGTCACAATGCCGTAATCCACGCTAGGTAATTACACGATATGTATGATCCTCATGTGCATTTGAGCTCTGTTTCACTACAAATTGTGATGGCTATTGTCATACATGACATGCATAGCAAGAAAAGTCGTTGCGAGATTCTGCTGGCCGATACGCACCATGGAGACTCCCCAAGGTTTTTATATATCTACAAGAGATGGGTTTCATCCATTTTCACTATAAAAGGTTGGTTCCAGAATAAATCTGATTAGCTTTTTAACTCGATTTTCTGTCCTGCCGCATCACCCAATGTGACAATGTTTGTCCGCGTCACAGGTGATGGCCGCGGGTCATTTCTCCTCAGCAGCAGCAGCAAAATCGGAAATGGCGACGCCATTAGAAGAGAAACTGCAAAGTACTCTATAGCTCTTCAGTATTTGTTCCTGGAGGCAATAGATGATGACTCTGAGTAGTGATATTTTCCTTCATTACTCTCAAACGGATATCATTTTGTTGGCTTGTAGCTGTTGATGAAAGTTATGATCAATTCAAAACATTGGCAGGGTTTTTTTTCTTATATTTTAGCATCTGTTCAACGTTGTCATTTTGAATACCCCCTTTTGGAGAAGTATTATACAGGATTCATCAAGCGGAGATTTTCGGACCCTCTTGAATCACTTTCCATACCAATACATCAATATTTGGTAGTTGGAGAATCTATAGAAGGTATTTATGCTAGATTCTTAAATTCTAGATGTATGAAATCCATACTAGAAGTATCTTACCTTTCCCAAAAAAAAAATCCATACTAGAAGATATAGGCTGCTTCTCAGCTCTGAAAAATATTCTCATGATGGGTCCTCTTTCTGGTCAGAAATATAGTAAAATCATTAGATTCCATAGTCCAGCATCGTTCAAATCGAATACAACAGCTCACATGAGGACTACTCCAAGAGCTAAACTCCCATCTTTATTACATGGTCAAGTCCCTATAGTAGATGGATTCGTTAGGTATATATGCAGCGACAGGATGTCCAATTACATTACACATAAAGGATTGGCATCAAAAGAGACAGTGCATAGTGACATTAACATACCACAGCCGGCAGATTTTAATATACAGAAGTTCTTCCCTCAGTATACTCCTTTTTGAAATTCTGCCTCACAGAATTCTCCTCCAAGATCATCACAGGCCTCTCCTGGAAACACCCTGAAGCAAAAGTCATCAAGACTCGATGTGCATTCAACGATCGAAACTGCCGAGTAATGAACAA
This sequence comes from Psidium friedrichsthalianum, assembly GCA_019149425.1. Classification (NCBI taxonomy): domain Eukaryota; kingdom Viridiplantae; phylum Streptophyta; class Magnoliopsida; order Myrtales; family Myrtaceae; genus Psidium; species Psidium friedrichsthalianum. The sequence goes on from JAGVVM010012008.1 coordinate 12,025, forward strand.
GCTGGGGGATCATGAGAGCTTACGTCTTGGGACTATCATAGTCGTAGTACTCTCGGTCGACCATCTCGGAGGAAGACCTGTGGTTGCTGCTCGCAGGTTCTGGTTTCAGCTTCACTTCCGGGTACATTTCCACATCGCAGGCCTCCCCTCCAAGGGTCTCACAAGCCTCTGCTGGAAAGACACTGGAACAGAGAGAGACAAGCCGACGAGTATGCTCATCGTTCGTGGTTTCTGTGACTGAACGGAGAAAGAAAGATGAGATGGTAGCAAGCAACTTACGAGGTCTTGGAGCTATAGTCGACCGCAGACGGATCGTTGGCGACGGCATGCGCTTTAACGAGAGGAAAACGGCTACTTTGTGGCCTTGGCTTGAAATTCCATGCCGACCCAGCTGACTTGTAGGTGAACACTAGTGGGAGAGATGGTGCTGCTGCAAAAATTACTGGCAAATTACTGATGTCTGCATGT